>OX608080.1:100832959-100885459 GCA_951509765.1 Sphenella marginata | reverse complement strand
GAAATTTTTCAGAAAATATCAAAAAAAAAATTTACGTTTTTTTTTTTAAATATTTTGGAGACTTACGACGCGCTTGCAATATTATACACAAATCGATGCTTCTCAATACTTAACAAGTTTATAAAACATTAAAATTTCTAATTTTTTCAAAATTTGTTTTTTTTTTCAAAATTTTCCGCATATATTTTTAAAAGCTTAGTTATAGTCATTTTTAAAATGGTTAAACAAATTTTGAATTTTTTTTGTTGTAAAGTTTCTGAAAATATTTTTTTATGCTCTTTTTTAGTCATAAAATGTCCGAAAACAATTTTGAAGAGTTTTTTTATTAAAACATGTCCCAAAATTAAACTCATTTTTACAAAAATGAAACTAAAACAAGAACTGTGAATTTCAAGGGTTATAATTTAACATTTTAAAAATTTTTGAAATATTTAAAATAAGTTTCGAATTTTAATTTTTTTGGAAGATTTCAGCAACAACTTTCAAAAACTTATTTATAGTCATTATACATTTTTAAAATGTTTAAAAAAATTTTGTAAATTTAACAAAAATATTTTTAAAAGCTTATTATTGGCATAAGTACATTTTTAAAATGCTCACAAAAGTTTTGAAAAATTTTTTTATTTAAAAATTTCCGGAAATCAAACACATCTTCACAAAAATTTAACTTAAAATAATCTTTAAATTTTCAAGGTTTAAAATTTTAAAATTAATTTACTTTATAACAATTTGGTTAATTCAAGATCGGTTTTAATTTATTTTTATAAAAAAATGTAATTTCATAAAAAAAAAAATTTCAAGTTTTCAAATTTTCCGAATTTTTAAGAAAGTTTAAAAAAATTTCCTTATTCAAGATGGGTTTTTGTTCATTTTTATAAAAAATATTAATTTTATGAAAGAAAAAAAAATTTAGAAGTTTGCCAATTTTGAAAATTTTTAAGAAAATTTAAACAAAAAATATATTTTTTTTTTGAAAACAAAGCCTTTTAATCACAAATGATTTTTCCCGTACTCCTTAAAAAAAAGAAAAATTATAGTCACATGCTATTATTAAATCTTTTTCACCCGTTAGAACGGACTCTCGCAATCACTCATCTACTCTTCACCTCTTTACTGGGTTGTTTTAATCTCTATCTAATTGTATTGTATGCAAATTAATTAGCATATTGTTGCTCATAAACCATGTAATCGTAACTCAGTAACATATACCTAGAATTTGTTTGTTGTTGCTATTATGCGCTTAGTTTGACAATAACAGAAATTTTAGTGAATTATGCAAAACATAATTTATTACAACGGAAATCCGCTTAAAAAAAAAAATGAAACAAAGCAATGTTTGTATTTAAAAAAATATTTGATGAGTAGAAAAGATCTAACAATTAAAAATTAAAATTAATTATAATACTATTTAAAGCTTTATTTAATTACATCATTGATAATTAAATCATCACCGTACCTGACGGCAATTGAAAGTAAAAAGGGGAGACTGAAAAACTTTTCAACTTTTATCTCTACACAGTCGGGGCCTCTCGCTTCTACTGCTGCCAAAGGGGGGTATCGTTTGGAACACCTTCGGGGTCAGATCATTTTTGTTTGTCATTTTCAGACATTTTCTTATCTTTAAAATCTGTTGTGTAGCAGACTTATCGGTGCCGGTGCAGAAGCGGCATTGATGAAGTCCAATGAGCTTTGAGCTTAATTAGCTGAAAGCTTATAGTAAACTTAAGTTGTAATACACAGTCGACGCATTTAAATTTGCAGAGGTTAACAGCTCACTGACATTAATCATTTAAGCTCAAACTTAAGGCCGTGTACTGAAATGCTTGGAAAACTTTTTGTGAGTAGCGCACTATACCATTGATATTTTGTTGTCATATATATTGCAGCTCCAATTACCTAGACTAGTAAGGCTTCGCAACCGCAAACATGCAAGAGATATAGTAAAGAAAAAAATATTATTGAAACAACAAAGCAAAGCATAAACAATTGAGTAGCTAACTTAACTAACAAAACAAAACAAAGTAAAACGCACTTGAAACAAATACATTAAATAAAACGAAACAATAAAGTGCGTTGCAATTAAATTTGCTTCACAGCGAAGTAAACGAAAAATATAGAAAATAAAAAAAAAATACACACCACACGAAATAATTATAGCACCATTATACTAGCATGTATGAGGAAGAGTATGGGAACAGTTTTGGAATAATAAGTCTGAACGACTTTTAGCATTCACCGGACCAGTGATAGAACGACCACCACTGAAACTTTAAACTGCTTTAAAACAATTTTTTGAATGTAAATTCTTAAGAGGCTTGAATAAGTTTTGATTGCGAATTGTAGCGAACTAGCGTAGTAGAACTAATTGACAACAAAATTAGGAAGTAGGTGCACCTAGAAGAACTAAGAGAGTTGGGATTATTTCGGGTTGGTTTGTGGGACATTTCGTGGATAATTTGGGGATTTTGTCGGGATAGTTCAGGTAACTTCAGTATTGTTTTTGAGACAATTTCGGGACAATCTCGGAGGGTTCCGGGACTTTTTATGGATCCAAATGAAGTTGCTTTTGATTTTATATAGGGATTGTTGCCTTGACTCTATCAGGTCCATTTCGGAACTTTTTAGGACACTTTCAGTATTGTTCTGGGACTCTTTCGCTGCCAGTTTGGGGTGAGTTTTAAGTGTTAAGTTCATGATTATTTTCTAGACTTCTTCCGGACCATTTGGGGATTTTTCAGGCTCATTTTGGAATGGGTTTCGAGCTTTTTCCACGGCAATTTTGGATATTTTTCCTCATCATTTCGGGACCATTAGATGATTATTTTGGAATTGTTTCCTGGGATCGTTTTCGGGCATTTTCAAGTTAATTTCATGATCATTTCGGTATGGTCCCAAAAAAGTCCAGAATTTTATAAAGTAAAATGCTTTACAATATACCTTTGAAAGAGTGGATACACTCGTGAACCGATATTGCCTATTATTTTTTTAATCAGAATCAAATATTTAAACATGATAACTTCAGCCGATTTTTAGTTGTATTTTTTAAAATTGCTTCTCCCACCAATTGGTGATGCCAAACAAATTTTGAAAATTTTAGAAAACTTGTACAGAAGACTTTTAAGCGCCCTATCAACACATCAAGTACTAATAATTTCTCACACAGTTTGCTATGATCTTATAATTATTTCATGGTCTGTCGCTGAGTAGCTGCCATTGAGCCACTTTGCATAAGTGTAAGTGAGCAGCACAACTAATATTTGTATAAAAAATTTATTTTTTGTAATACAACATAAAAACAAATAATACTTTATTACAATGCAAAGTGATAACAATAACAACAATAATGCGTGTTTAACCAGAATTTCCATATTCAGAGATCCGGTAAAGGATAGCCACAATGGATGACAATACAAAAAATAGCAATAAAAATAAAATAAAAATGGAATACATTCACACGCACACATACACATAATATGGATTTAAATAAATGAAAAGTGATATAAAAAATAAATATATGTAAATATTTACATACATACAGCGCCACACAATGACCATGGTAAATGATTAAAATGACTGACAATGGGAGCTGAGCCCAAAAGCAAAAAGGCAAACAAACGACAAAATGCATTGCAAATTGCTGAGGGTTAAAAAATGAAAACTCAAATACGCTTACTATATAAACTACAAAATCGGACATGTATGTAGATACATATATACATATGTATATGTAAGTAAATTAAAATTCAAAATAATGTGTTCAACTGCCTAAAGTATTTTATTTAAATGAAAAATCACAACAAAAGAAATAAAAAAAGAAAAAAATATTTAACATGAATAAATGCATGCGAAGTGCTTTGTGTGTGTGTTTTGTTTTTGCATATTTTTATAATGAATAAATTGTAAACAAAATTTTCAGGTGGAGGATGAGGGTTAAAATTGTTTGTGGAATAATAATACAATAAAATTTATAACCATATGGAAGGCATTAAAAGCAAGGAAAAGGGAAAAATTTAAAAAAGAAATTTAGAATTTCTTACTTAAATGGTTATTAAAAAAAAAAAACAAAAAAAAAAGGGCCGGCCATTTATGAAGAGTTTGAAGGTTTTGTTTCCATGAAGTATGGATCATCTTCCTGGAACTATAGTCCGTATAATTTTGTTACATTTTTTTGTAAATTGAAAGAGTAAAGTAACTGACTACATAATCGAATATCATGAAAATTTTGATCTAAGCAGTGGCGCATACAAGATTTTGGGAAGAGGGGGTGGGGGTTAAAATTTGTTTATGAAATTTCGGGGACATCTTTTATACACAGTACCTTAACAGTATGACTTTTTTGAAACCACTCCCATGAATCCACCCCTGCTTATAAGAATTTACTTCATAAGACGCGCTTATTAATACCAGCCAACTTTCAATTTCATGTTCTGCTTTGAAATTTATGCTAAGAAACATCTGCTTGTGAACCGTTTAACTCAAAGACTGTTGAAGTACAAGTGAAATAATATATTTTTTAGCATTATTTATGCAAATAAAAAGCACTCAGCTTTCAAATTAAAGCATGCTTACACATACAGTTGTGTGCAATATAAAAGCAGTGAAATTTAAACGAATATTGTTTGACGAAATAAGAGGAAGCAGGGTTTGTAATAATTTTTGTTTAAAATATAGAAAATTCTGCAAAAAGAAATTAAATTTTTTACACAAAGTTCAGCAAATTTCATTAAATTTTACAAAATGGCCATCAAAATTTTAGTTTCGGAATTTCTAAACAATTTTTGAGTATGCAGTTTTGTAGCCCAAGCAATTTTAGTACAATATTGTGCAAGTTACAAATATTTCGAAAATTGCCCTAAATTTTCACAATTTTTTTTTGTCGAGGCTGTTAAGTAATTTCTTCCATACAAAGCATGAACAAAATTAAGTTTTGTATAAAGACAATTTTGAAAAGTTTTAACAGTAAAAATTCTTGAAATTTAGAGAAATTTTTGATTTGGCTACAAAGCTGCATACTCAAAAATTTTAGATTTAAAATTTAAATATTTTTTAAATTGTTAAATGAACTTTTCTGAGCTTCATTTAAGCTTTGAAATTTCTTTTTTTTCGAATTATGGTACAGAATTCACTATATTTTATTATATTAAAAACACAGCTTCTCTTTTCTATTTCGCCGAACAATAGATGTCAAAATTAATTTCACTACTATTATACTGCACACAACTGTAGGTAAGTATGTTGAAAAAGATATTTTTGTATACATACATATGCTCACATATCCCTACGACTGTCTGGCAAGTTCGAAAAGTCAAACTAATATAGTCATAATCCATTACCAGGTCGTCTCGAAAAGCTTCCAAGTACTTGTGAAAAACCTCCAGTAGTCGTTAAAATGAAAAAAAGGCCAGTGTAGCTGCAGGAAACCACTTTTAAAAAACCACTGAATATTGAGTGTAAGGCACTGGCGACAAAGTTTTTTAAATTTAAACGCTTACACATGTTTGTCAGTTTGTGTTTTTTTGCATTTGTATTGAACCGATGTGCATAAATTGTCAGTTCAGTTGTTGTTGAATAACAGCCTGCGGGGTATTTAGTCAATACCATGTTAGTTGTATAAAAACAATTCCGCACAGATCATATAAGTTACATCAAACATGCAGAAGTTACAAATCGCATCCGGTGGATATGCAAACAGACAGACATACATACTCCTTGTTTTAACCTTTAGGTGAAGGTATGCGGTCTCGGAGACTGACAGGAGTTTGTGATGTTTGTCAGTGTGTTGAATTGAATTTGTTGGTGTATTGAAGGAGGAAAACTGAAAAAGGTTTCTTTAAAATTAAAGAATTCAGATTTAAACTCTTCAATAACGCACAAAAAATACTTATTTTTAATAGTAGTTTATTAAACTTTTTTTTTTTAATTTATTATTTAAATTTTTTTTTTTTAATTTGTACATTATTATAAATTTTTAATTTTTATAATAATTTTTTTTTGAATTTTTTATCTTTTTAAATTTTTTATTGTTTTAAATTTTTTAATTTAAACAGTTTTGTTTTTATTTATTATCCTTTTTAAATTTGTTTTTAATTTTCTTACTGTTTTAAATTTGTTTAATTTTTGCAAATATTTTTTTTAATTTTCTATCTTTTTGAATTTATTTTTAAATTTTATACTATACATTTTTTAAATTTTAAATTTTTTTTTTAGTTTTACATCTTTTTTAAATTATTTATTGTTTTTAATTTTTTAACTTTTTTAAATTTTCTTATTGTTTTACATTTTTTAGTTGTTTTAAAATGTTTTTTTTTTTTTTAATTTTTTATCTTGTTGAAACATTGTTTTTTTTGAATTTTTATATTATTATAAATTTTTTAATTTAAACCTTTTTTTTATTTTTCTTAATTTTTTTACTGCTTTAAATTTTTTAACTTTTTTAATTTTTCAAAACTTTCTTATTGTTTTCAATTTTTTTGTAATTTTTTAAAAAAATTTTTTTTAACTTTTTTACTGTTTCAAATTTTTTAAATTTTTTTTTAGTTTTTTATTTTTCTCTAATACCAAAAAACTGTTTTTCGAAAATCGTTCATGAAATTAACGTGTTGAAGAAAGTAAACAAGGGCATCAGCAAAGCAGATGACCTTTTGCTGAGAAGCTCTTCATGGTAGAAATACACTTGGAGAGTTTTCCAAAGCACTGCTCTCCCGTTTTGAAAAAATAATTTCAAACCACTTTGATGTTACCTGTCCCAGGATACAAACCTTGGTTTGGTAGACCAGCAAAACTACTGCCACATCGTAAATCCCTCTACACTCAGCCTCAAAACCTCACACACTCTACCACACTATCGACTAAGTCACGATTTATTTTCACATCATCACCGCTGAAGTTTAACCATTAATAAACAAAATTACCTGCATAATGCCACCATCCACACTTGGTGCAGCCAAAGCTATTAATTATGGTTTGTGTATTTAACTTTTGTGATTTCTGTAATTGTCATTATTATATTTGTTGTTATTTTTGCTCACTATCAAGCGAAGATAGTTATGATGATGGTGGTGGCGTTACAAAATGGTCTCATCATCATTGTACAGAAATGTCATAAAATGGCCAACCGAGTGCAAATCCAGAAGGAGTTATAAATAAATGACACCGCCAAGGGGATTTCGTGAAGTGGGCGAGGTGAAAGCGCAAATGCATATAAAAACAAAACAAACAAACTAATTGTGCGAATCTACAAGTATATATGTAAATTTAAATGTATGTATGTATGAAACTGTGTTGCGTACGAAAATGGTTTTTATTTTGAGATTTTCTTAAGCGTTACAAAATGTTTGCAGTGCGGTTGTGATAGGGAGTTTAAAGCAAGGTAATTTTTATTGGTTTAAAAAAACAAATATTATTAGAACTTCCTTTGAAAAAAAAATTACGAACACTGAAACTTAAACGCAAAAAAACAATTTCAAATAAAAAATATTTAAAAAGCTTTTTAAAATACTTTCAAAAAAACAGTTTGAACATTTGAGTTTTATAGTTTTGAAATATATGTATGCCGTTGGTGTTCAAATTAGATATTAAATTTTTGATTTCATGTTTACCAATAAATTAAAATAAAATATTTTTGATTTCATATTTAGCAAAAAACGTTTAAAATATTTATGAAATAAATAGCAATTAAAAGTAATGGTTAGTGTTTTAAGCGATTATTTTCTTAATAGGCCTTTTATTAGATAATTTTGTTCTTAATATTTAGTGTCGTTGAATAAAAATTAAAATAAAAATCAATTTTTTTTACTATTGTTTAAAAAATAAATTCAAAGTTATTATGATTACTAATTCTTTTCTATCAAAAACAATTTAATGATTATTTTCCAATTAAAAACAAAATATAAAATTTAAAAGTCATATTTTTGATCATTATTTAAAAGAAATCAGAAATGAAATGTTCACGATTATTATCTATTTTGCTAACAAAAAAAATCATTAATAATTATTTTTCAATTGAAAAAAAATCATATTTCTTATGATAATTTACAAAAAACTAAGATAAAATGTAACGTGAAAGTTTGACTATTAGGTTTGTTTTATAAAAAGAGTTAAATTTTTTGTTACTTTTCATATTTTTTTTTAAATATTCTCTGGTGGTTTCTCAAATAAGTAAAATCGTAGCCATTGTCAATTACAAAAATCATCTAATCTCTTCACTTCTACCAATCGTACCCTACAAGGTACGTGCCGCGATTCGCATGATGTTTCATTGGTATTTGTAACTCAAAATCCCAGCAAAATTTTTGGCAAGCGCTTCTCCTAACATCGATTACAAAACGAGTTCCTAAGTAATCAAGAAATACTTCCCGATGATTATTTCCATTACCAGTTACAATGGCAGCATTGCATTACAGAATAGATTCTGAGTAATGCATAAGAGAAGCGAGTGATATAAAAAAAGAGATTCTAAATATGCATTCCAAAAATCCTTCTCAGTAAGGCAAAGAGCAAGCGCTTTCCCTTAATGACATGCCTGGGTTAAAATAATCGGTGGTTTCATATGGTTGGTAATGTGTTCGTTGGATTACTGCTCCGATTCTAGGTAAGCAAAAATTTTGCTGGGATGTGTATGTGTGTCTGTTTCACTTATAAATTTTACTTTTGTACGCATTTTCTGCTTTTGCGTTTATTACAGTTAGTTGGGTCTCTCACTGCGTCAAATTTGTTGCTGCGTTACCGCTAATGGCTGTAGTTATTGTTTTACTTTGTTATGGAACAATTTTTTGACGCATCATACAACATATCACTTTAAAGCAATTATCTTCCCAATGACATGAGCAATTTGCTGTTAATTCACCGTTTTTTTTTTAATGTGTGTCGGCGAATACAGGAAGTACATTAGATATTTATATGAAAGTGAAAGGAGAATCGGGAAGTTTTGCTTGTGGGATGCTTGCTGCCTAAGCCCAAACTTTGTTGTTTGCAATTTTAAGCTTTCAAGCAAATATTTTTTTGTTCAAATATTTTTTTGGGCAAACAAATTTACAAAAATATTTTGCAATCAAAAAAAAAAAAAAAAAAAATTCGAAATTTGCTTGAATGGTAGAATATATAATATTTTAGACGACTTTATAAAAAAGAACAAAATTGTAAAATTTTTTAATTTTAGTTAATATTCAAATATATAAAATTTGTTATTAATCCTCGTTAATCGCAATTAGTCAAAAATTTTAATCAAACTTAAATTTTGATTAATTTAATTAAGCCTAGGATTAAATTGAAAAACCAAATAAATCCCCATTAATCGAACACAAAATTTATTCCTAATCGATTAATTATTCTAAAAATGTTCGATTATTATAATTAATCAATTATTACAAAAATTACAAAAAAAAATTTAATTTGATTATCAATGATTAAGATTAATAATCATTATTTAACAGATCTGGATGGCACAGCAATTTTCTAATCGCAGCTACATAATTAAGTCAAAAATGTATTCGACTCACCAGCTTATGTAACTTCACTTAAATTTTCAACTAATTTAACAAAAACTTTGTCACGCTACATTAACCAAATGCAGCATGCAAAAACAATTTGTGTAGAAATTTAATTTTAAAAATCTCATAAAATTAGTTTTTTTTTTTTACACATAATGAGCAATCTAATTTAAAAGCAATATTCCTTCATCTCCCCAAACCAAGTTGTTGCTATTAAAAAGAATATAAGAAAAAAAGTCATTAAGCAAAACAATTAGTTAGTTTTAATAATCTTAAAAAAGAATTACAAACAAACAACAACAGCAAAGCACAGAAGCTGTAACCTCTATTGTCATGCATATCATCACTCACTCTTAAACATTCATTTTTTGGTTTATTACCTTCAATGCTACTCGTATTTGAGACAGTGGCGGAAATTGTTTGTATGGTAATCACTGACGCGCAGCTCAAAGCGAACTTAATGGAACTTTAAAAACAATCAAGCATTGAAAACTTTAAGAAGTGAACGAAAATTAATACTGAACTTTAAAGGAAGAGAGACACATGTAGTGATACCTCTTACTAAGGGCCTGATTATGTGAGTTAGCGTGACATTTTGCGTCACAGTCATTCACATTCAGCACGCCTATTTGTTGTCTGCTACTGCGAGTTCGCTTATTTTGAAAGAACTTTGTTTTGAACCAGAAGAAGTGACTCATTGCATTTTACATAATGAGTCCTTAAATAACATTTCAAGAAAATTAATTCGAATTATTCAAATATAAACTGTCCAGCAAGCATGCATAGATTTTATAGCATTCGACGTTTGCTCCTTTTGAAACGATCCCACGTGTAATATTAATAAAGCAAAAACAATTAAAGGTGCAACGGAAGCAGAAATTATTTGAATTTAAGCTTCAATGCTGGAAGACAGAGAGTTAAACATCTCGCGAGACAAAAAGTTTTTTAAAAATATTTTTAAATAGTGTAATATTCCATCGAAAGGTAGGAACATTGTCTTTCTACGTTAGTATGCAAAGGAACTAAGGTAAGGCATTCTACAAATCTTCAATCAAAGCTTAATCAATTATTGTTTGGAACCCGAGTTAAATATGCTAAAGATGAAAGTTTACTAACATAGAGAAAGTTCATTAAGCACGTGACGCGCAATACACGAAACAACTCCAGTTCAATACAGTTGAAAAAATATAGTTTCCTAGCCTTGGGGACCTTAAGTTATATAGCTGACAACTTTTAAACGGTGTTGTAAAATACTACTACAACAACAAAAAAATCATCTCGAAAGTGAGTAGAATGGAAATATTATAGTAACAACAACATAAACAACAAAGCAATAATTAATAAAATGAATAAATAAATAAATAAAATATCAATCAAAAAACACAGCCACAAAAGCTAAAAAATAATGGAGCAAGAAAAGTTGGGAAAAAATCGTGACTGCTATTCATCAATAAATAAGACTAACGAAATCTTACACAAACACAACACGCTGTGAATGGAAAATTGGAGGAAGTCAAAAAAAGAAAAACGAAAAAAAAAGAAAAGTACTATAAATAATAACAACAGATGCTGAGGTCACACAGTCACAAAATGATTTAAAAAGTAAACGCAAATGGATTTGGAAATATTTACAAATACAAACATATATAGACATGACTAATCTGTAGATGAACCAACTAGTTATAACCTAGTTCACAGCTGGTATGAATACTTTGCCGAATTAGTATTGTTTCATAAAAGCACTGGTGCTAGAACATGGGAGCGTTGTTGAAGTTTTCTATTGACAGATTTCCCAAACAGGGTCATACTAACTCAAATAATCCAATGCGTTTCTACTTCTATTAATTATGATACATAAATGTGATTTAAGAGCTGTCTGGTCATGGTAGATTTTGATCCCTATTGGGACCATTGAAGGTGGGGACCCGTACTATTTGATAGAAGCTTTCGGTTTCTCCATTACTCTTGAAATTTGTGGATCTGTAATGGAGTTAATTTGTTTCTTTACGAACTATTATGATTCTAATCAAAAAACTCTGGCTCCAAACTTATATGATCCCTAGCTAGTTTGCTGCTCCACTACAGTTCATATGCCAATGCACTATGCTGTGGAACATTAACAAATCAGGCCAAAGTCAACGTCAACGTCACAACGCGCATGCAAAGTGTTAGTGGCAAAAACGTGATGCTTACTTAATTAACACGAGAACGGGAAATCAGATGGCAGCGCGTTTGCTTTCGTGCTCTCCATAAGTAGGTTTTACCGTGATATATAAGCGCGCTTTATTTGTTGTTGTCTATACCCTTTTACCTTTTTAAGTTCTTTCCTTTTTGAAGTAAATGAAAAACACGCGATTTTCTGTACGAAAGAACGAATGTGAAAGCGAGCGATTGAAGTGCGATTAATTTTTTGTTGGTTTTTTTTTTTTGGGCGACGTTCCTTTTGAGGTATCAACCAGATATGTGGGTAAAGCATGTGCCTTTCTTTCTTTTGTTGTGCTTTTTGCTTGTAATTACTACTAAGCGCGCTGCGGTGGGCGAAAAGCATGACAAAGGGAATGCCAAAAAAAAATGCCCCACGTAAAAGAGGAATTGAGAACTCATGCTTAGGTTATCTCGTGTGCAACCAAGCGTGCTAGCGGCGAATGTTTGTGTGGTGGAAAAGGTCAACGTTGAAATTTGAACAGCTGATTTGTTAGCTATTTGCCCTCTAATTTGGTTTTGTTGTAATGTTGTTAAATAGTTTTTGGGGATTTTTGAAGTTTGTTGCTTGGTTTCTTTGGTTTTCGATTTGGTGCTCATCATGACAGTAAATAAGTTAAGATATGGAGCACGAGACCAAGTTACTCAAAAGCTTTCGGAACACAATTACTTCAAAAAGTACTTATTAAGAATCCAAAATATCGAAATGCTCCAGATCGAGACAGCAGCGATAAGTTCTCGAAAGAACACGCAGTTAGTAATGTCATAGAAGAAACTTTGGACCAGACCATAAAGAGCAAAAAGCGGGAGCTGGGCGCAGGTACATTGAAAGGATCCTTTAAAAATTATAAATATGGAATGATTTCCAGCAGCAATGTAAAAGTTGCCCCCAAACTGGCAAGATAACTCACTCTCCTAACGATGAAAAGAAAACATTTTCAAAAACTCATTTTAAGCTTTCGTAGAAAAAGCTCTCCAAAGACCAGTCGTGTTGTTTGCAACCAAATTTTAAATGATAATATTTTCCTAGGTTTGCTGTCCAGCAGCACCGGACCTATAACATTTTAAGCTAAGTAGTGCCCAGCATGGTTTTTCAGTCTTTTTTTCCCCAGCAACATAATAACTCCATAATCGAAGTTGTTAATTAATTCAAACACGTTGTTGCAGCAAGCTCCACTACACTTTATGGCTCGAATTTATCATACGGTTTTTTTTTTCTACAGTTATAGGTAAAACAACAATAGCTACAGCCTAAGCACAACAAAAACTACAAACAAAAACCGTTACCGACGATTTAACGCTTGATTAAACAATCGCGAGCTATTTTATTTAGTGAGAACAGCGCTATAGTTGTTGTTGTTGTTGTTACTGTTACCACATGGTCAATGTCGCAGCTGTGTTGCAGTGCTTTTTTAACCTTTTATAGTTGTTGTTGTTTGACTCTTCAATGCACTCGTTCTCGATCTTGTTAAGATAAAATGAGTAAAAGGTGTCAGCTTCACCTTGGAGGTCTTTAAATGGGAGCCACCAACAAAGTTAGCAGCTGTTTTCCTTAACTTACTCAGGCGTCGATTTTGTTTATTTTTTTATTGCCACTGTTATGTGTTTTTTTTTTTTTTTTTTACAAACTCCACATTAACGTTGAATCTCTACTTGCGCCGTTAAGCAAATTCGATTTCTTCCGCAACATTTGTTTCATTTTGTTGATCCTTGGCTAAAAAAAATGTATTTATTTTTTTTATTTATTTTTTTTCTCTTTCGCTTGGGATATTAATTTTCTTTACTCAGTTTTAGTAGCCACAAATTGAAAACTTCGTGTTTGTGGTAAATGAGTATTTTTTATAGCCATATAAATATGTATTGCTGTTGTTCTTGCTTTCCGTTTGAAGCTTATTAAACCATTATCATTAGTTTTAGGCTGGGCTTTTGTGAATTCCCTTAAAACGTAACAAGAATCCAAAGGCAATTTGCTGCTGACATTGTGCTTTTTGTTGGTGTTTGTTTTTTTGCGTTTTTAATGCTTTTGTTTCTAACCACTTTTTGCTTTTTGTGGGAATGATGTGAGGCTTTTAAATTTTGTGCTCAAAACTTTGAATGTGGAAGAAGTAGGCTGTTTAAAACTTTGACTACTAGCAAAATATTTTCCATAACCAGCGTATTAAGTGATGAGAATTTTGTTTGGTAGAAGCTTTCCACGCACATACAGTAGGTCACAACTGAGTCAGCATAAAACTTTGCAAGATTTACTTCTTGTTTTATAATTTCGATAAACTTTTGAAATAGAAAGTATAGAAAATTTTTTCAACATTTTAAATAAATACCCAGCAAACAATTAGAGTCATACATGAGTCACAAGGAAGTCAAAAATATTAGAGTTAACACTTTTTATGAGCTCATTGATGAGTCCAATTTCAACATTTTCAATAAAATTTTTCCAACATTTTAAATAAAACCTTTTGAGCCATTAATGAGTCAACAAGGAATCCCAAATATTCGTATTAAAGCTCTTCATGAGTTCATTTATGAGTCTGATTTCAACATTTTCATTAAAATTTTTCAACATTTTAAATAAATCCCCAGCAAACAATTTGAGTCAGAGTTTGAGTTAGAAAGGAGTCGTATTTAGGGTCTTTATAAGCTAGTTTATAAGCCTAATTCCAACATCCTCACCAACATTTTTTACAATATTTCAAATAAATAATCAGCAAACCATTGGAGGCATATATGAGTCACAAAGGAGTCATAAGGATTAGTGCTAACGAGTCATAAATGAGTCACAAAGGAGTCACAAGTATTAGTGTTAACGTTATTTATGGGCTCATTTATAAGTCCAATTTCAACATTTTTTAAAAAAACCTTTCCAATATTTCGAATAAATACCCATTGGAGCCAAAAAATGAGTCACAAAGGAATCATAAATATTCTTGTTAACGCTCTTTGTGATCTCATTTATGAGTCACATTTCAACTTTTTCACTAAAAATGTTTCAAACTTTTGAATAAGTACCCAGTGGAGTCATACATGTGTCACAAAGGAGTCATAAATATTATGGTTAAAGTATATGTCAAATTTCATACGTCATATGGGCTTCAACCAGAGTCCTTTACGAAAATTTTTTTGGCACATAATCGGAGCTTATTGAGAATCTTTTTTGTGCGTCCATTGTTGCCATCTAATTTCTGGTAATCATGGAAACTTTGATTGAATTAATGGAGTCCATCAATCACACAATCATGTGGGCTTAAAGCGCAGCTCCAATCGAATTTAGTAGCCGAGTGCATCGGACTAATACATATGTATGCTACAAGAGCGCACTCATCAAAACCTTCACGCAACAACAACAGCAAGCAATATATCCAGCGCCATTAAAGTGATGATTTAATATTGGGCACCCAACATCGTTCAAGCCCGTAGTTACATATGTACAAACATTAATCTCAGCACTTTTACTATTGAACTCAATCAATTATTAAGTCATTAACTAAAAATAACAATATGTTATGCTAATAATTAGACAGCGCTCGCCTCGTTATAATTATTTAGCGCGCAACAATATTTGAAACAAATTTCGTAAACACCCCAAAGAGATCTCGCATTAAAACGTACGTAACACTAATTATGTAAAATTTATTTCAGTTCACCTTGAAACTTTTTTTCTTTTTGGTTTTTCGGTTAAGAGAAGGCTTGGCTAACATTTGTTAAATAGAAAAAAAAAATTGAGATCGACATAAATGCTAAAAGCAAAAAAAAACTAAAAAAAATAAAAAAAAAATAACAAAAAAAAATATTTAAAAAATAAAAAAATGAAAAAAAAAAAAAATGGAAAAAAATATTTAAAACATTTAACATTCAAGCTAAAAACCCAAGCTTATTTGAAATGTAGCTCACAGCACTAAATACTTCCATCTAAGCAGCTGTGCTTGCAACAACAAAACCAAAATTTTCTCAGACCACTTATCATTCAAAGTGTAGCAGAGTGAACGGACGTCTTTAGGCTAAAATATCTGATTATACTAGCCAATTTTCATCAATTGGCATTTGCGCTTGGTCATAAACCGAAAATCATTTCAGCATTTGAGTTTTGTTTGTGTGCTTCAGCTTAGCCCTCAGCAACGTTCGACGCTGAGTCTGCATTTTGTTTATCTCCAAGTTTATACAGATTTGAAGCAGCTTTTTTCATTTTGCTGCTTTACGCTTGAATTGCTTTTCGTTTTCGTTTTTTTTTTTTGTTTTTCTTTTTTTGCTTATCATTAGGTCTTGTCTAATTTTTCGTTTATCGCTTGCAGTTCTCATTAATTTTAGATGTTGTTTTTGTTGCTCATGATTGTTGTTGCTTTGGAAACTATATCATCCACTCATCTGCTTCCAACAAAATTATTGACAATGGCGTCTAATTAATCGGATCGCTTTCTTATTTTTGGTTTTGTTATTTGCTGTTATCCAGTCTGAAAGTAATTGTCTCTCATGGCAATCGCCTTGCTGTGGGGGAGCAAATGCGTTTTAGTCAAGTTGTTGTTATATATGTAAGTGGCTATTGTTGGCTTCTATTGGATTTTGGTTTAATATACTCGCATGTGTTTAAACTCAGTCAACAATATAGCACAATTAATGGCTACAATGAAGCACTTAGAAACGTGTCTTGGGAGCACAAATGAAAGTCGAATGGGAGCAAAATTAGTGGATTACGACAAAGATCTAATATCTTGGGAGCTTATCAACACGTTATTAAAGGAAGAAAAAGTCTGATCCAATGTGAATTTAGGGTGGGTAGGAAAAATTTATATTTTTTGCTTAGTATGGTAGTAGATTTAAGATTTATAAATGTCCATCTGATTTGGATCAAATTCTACTAATGCTTCACTCACCGCCCCTCAGCGGTGATTAGAGCGAGATGGAAAATGCTCTATTTCAATTCATTTTGACTTTGAATATATTCGATACTCATTTATGCATTCGATGCCAAACACCCTACTATAAATACTAAAAATCAAGATAGCATATGTATGAATAAGCAAGTTCCTTACTCTGTAGCTCTATTCGAACAACAAATTTGTTCGAGTGATTATAATGAAAAAATAATATTTTTTTCTTCACCCAGAAATCATTTCTATCGCTAAAAAACTACAAAATTCCAACAAAAAAAAAAGTATTTATATATTAAAAAAATGTATTTTATTTCATGAAACTAGAATAAAAAAAAAAGTCAATCGTCCCTGGCCCGCCTTGAACCTGCTTTAATACTTATGCAATGTGTTTTTCTAATTTGCTTTGTTTTTGAAATTTATGAAACAATGAAACCTACTAATATCGAATATCTTCTACAGAAAATTCGAACGAACTGCAGAGTACCGATGTGTATCAAAATCGAATTTTGTTTTCGAGAGCAACAGCCTTTCGAATAGAATAACAGATTAAGAGACCAGGATTGCTACAGCACGGGGTAGGGAAAAGAAGATACACTAATATAAGAAGAACATGGAGCGTGAGAGGTAGAAGTAAAAAAGAAATAAAAGAAATAGAAAAAAAAAACAAATTTTGGAAGAAGAAGATGGGTATGTAGAAAGAAAGAAAAGCAAGAAATTTGTTGAAGAATGAAATAGAGAGAAAGTGACGAGGTGAGAGGGTAAAATTTATCAAATTCCTGGAAGTCAGTTTTAGACAATTTTTGCCGAGTCTGCTGGTCCTAGCTATGCTATTTTTAGGGTTAAAGTCAACATTTTTGTGAGAGCATGATTTCTTTAAATTAAGTTTTAAAACAAAACGTTATTCTTGTTAGAGGACATAGTTGTATTGTTATCTCATGTGATCTTTTTTTAATTTCAGTGCAGAAATCGATTCGAGTTTTAAAGAAACCAGTAGCAGTAGAAAAATTGGTAAGTGTCAGATATTATATAGATTTATGCAGATGTTGTTCTTGTTGTTTTTAGGGATAAAATATATTTGAAATATTTGGGAAGCTTCAGCGCTTTTTTGCACCACTGCACTGCAAAAATTAACTCACTAATCACATATACATACAATATTCGCTTAATAAGCACAAATCATTATTGACTACATCATCGCCTCTATCATTGCGACCAAATATATGCCAAGCACCTTCGATATTGAATTCAATCAATCATTTATCAAGTCTATACAAAATTGATTATTTTCTTTTGTTCCTTGTTTCGTCCACCACTACATTTCTGCGACACAAAAATTCCTGGTATACGCAAAACTTTTCTTACACATCTCAGATATACGTTAACAAAAAAGTAAGTGGAAACATTTTGACAGCTCAAACATGTTCTGAGACGCCACTAATGGCGTGCTTAAGTAATTCTGCAGCGAACATGAAAATTTGCCAATTTCCTGCAACGTTTTTCCACTTGTTACCTTATCTCGCATTTCATTGAAAAATGTTTTTCGCGGAAATACATGTTTTGCATACCTTTAGGCGTTTCAACGTCATTTACAGCGCACACACACACTCTTACACACATATGTAGGTGTTTCTTATTTTTTTCTATATATTTTGTAAAAAATATGGAAAGCTTAAAAATTGTTACTATCAACTCTTTCGCCACTTTTGTAATCCCATTAAAATGCATGTAAGTATGTGTGTAAGCTTTGGTGTAAAAAATTACTGCATATTTATAGGCGCTTTAACTTTCAACCGCTGGGTTATCCACTGTGGTCCATGCGATGCCACTTTGGGTAGATACTTTTTGATATAAAAAAATCCATCAATAAAAATCGCATGGATATAGCTGTTTCGACTTTCTGTGTGTGTGTGTGTGTGTGTGACTGCTTTACTTAATAAAATATTTTTGTTTGTATTGGTGGCATACAAAAGTTAACTACAATGGCTTCTGGGCATGAAATTTATTTACTTACCTGTTGCAATATGAGTAAAGTAGAGGATGGGATGGCGGTGGTAGGCATATACAATAGGTTACACAGTTGCCTTAATAGCATGCGAAGGTCATATTTTCGTGTGTGCATTAGGGTGGTCGCAAAATAGTGCAAATTTTAATTTTTAGGAGCAAACTTACAGTAAGCACAAGCAAAACGATAAAAATGAAGTGTGTCTAAGGCATTTTTGACTATAACTTACTATTTAAAAAAGAATGAGCAAAAAAAAAATTTCGAAAATAAAATTAGTAAAAAACAAGTAAGGAAAGGGCTGTCTTCGGCTGTGCCGAAGTCTTTATACCTTTCATGAATATGCACAACTTTTCTAAGTGTCCGCTCCTTACTTACAATTACTTACAAACTCTCCAAAACTGTTAATTTAAAAGTACATAGCCAAACCACATTTATCGGAGCAATCGGTAATATGGGAGCTATATGTTATGTAAGTCCGATCTGTATGATCACTACACACATTACTCATATAATAAGTACCAAACCTGCAAAATTCTACGTTTCTAGCTTTCTATTTGCAAAATTTATAGCCCAAAACCCATTTATCGAAACTATCGATTATATGGGAGCTATATGTTATGTTGGTCCGATCTAGGTGATTTTCACTACACACATTACTCATATAATATGTACTAAACCTGCAAAATTTCGCTCTAATAGCCTTTTAATTGCAAGAGTTAGAGACCAAAACCCGTTTATCGGAACAATCGATTGTATGGGAGCTATGCGTTCTATCGGTCCGATCTTGCTGGTTCCGACAAATGATTAGTCCTATGCAAAATGGCGCCTGCTTGCAAAATTTCATCGAGATAGCTCTAAAACTGAGGGACTAGTTTGCGTTCAAACAGACGGACGGACAGACGGACATGGCTAAATCAACTCAGCTCGTCGCCCTGATCATTTCGGTATACTTAGTGGTGGGTCTATCTCTTCTTTTTCTCATACTTACAAACATCGGACCAAAGTTATAATACCATTTCATGTTCATGAAAGGTATAAAAATGTTTTCTGTAAACAAATTAATAAGAAAAATATTGTTTCTGTAAATAGAATTTGTAAAAAAAAATTTTTCTCTTAATAACATTAGTACATTTTTTTTTTCTGTTAATAAAAATGTTTTTTTCTGTAAATAAAGTTAGTAAAAAAAAATTTTTTCTGCAAATAAAATTAGTAAAAATTTTGTGTAAATAAAATTATTAAAAAAAAATGTTTTTCTGTGAATAAAATAAGTAAAAAAAAATTTTTCCTGTGAAAAAATTAGTAAAAAAAGGTTTTCCTGTAAATTAGTACAAATAATTTTTTTTTCTGTAAATGAAAATAGTAAAAAACATTTTTTTTGTGGAAATAAAATAGGTAAAAAGATTTTTTGTGTAAAAAAGTTTCGTTAAAAAAAAAATTTCTCTTTAAATACAATTCATTAAAAAAAATTTGTTTCTGTAAATAAAATTCATAAAAAAATATATTTAATAAATAAAATTAGTAAAAAAATTCTTTTCTGTAAATAAAACTTCTAAAAAAAATTTTCTGTAAATGAAATTCATATTAACATTTTTTCTGACCACCCTAATGTGAATACGCTCACTCTGCTGACTCTGACATTCCATTGCGAAAATATTTACCATTTTTTCTGTGCTGCCATTGGTAGATACATATACTCTGTAGTTGTTGATTCAATTCGCCTGTGGCGTAAGAATTTAATTTTAATAAAATTTTTTTTTTGTGGGGAAAACCATTAACGCTGAAAAAGCACAAAGGAAATATTTTAATTGTTGGTGACAGAGCGAAAATAAGGGCAAAAATCGTAAATCTGAAAAAGGTAGTATGGATTTTTCCGAAATAAAATGAAATTTTCGATTTCAAAAAAGGAAAAAAATTTTAAATTTTTCATAAATAAAACTTGCTTTGAAGATCAAATGTGAAATTGTCGCCAAAAAGAAAGCAACAAAGAGTACATTTTATTTTTTCTGCTTGCTTAGTTTTTTTTTTAAATGTAAAACGTAAAACGTAAACGTAAAAAATGATCCAGCATAGAAATTCCCAATAAAAAACTCTAAATCGCTTAAGCATTTCAAAATGTTCAAAAAACTTCGATACCAATTAAATACATTTTCCTACACATCTACTCACCGCTCACTATAATTACATAGACACCAACTTTGAAACCTCATAAAGCATGTTTTATTTGGTTTCTATTGCCACCTGACTGACACACCACACGCTAGCCACAAGCATGCCGTACTTCTCCCCTCGCATGCTTACATTTTGGTATTATGAGACCCCACACCAAAAAACCACATGAACTTCCGTTTTCCGTTTAACAACAAAGCACAGTTAGCAGCAATAAAATTGTAGTTTCATTGTTAATGCCACTCATTTAAGCACATGACATGTTGTTGTCTCTCTTTCTCACTCTCTCACTGTATTTTTTGCCACGCTGCAAACTGAAGGATGTGTCTACTTTTGGGGCTTAAATTTCTTGTGGTTTTATGATCAAAATTAGTCTGCAGATTGCTTGTGGTTGTTGTGAAATTAAAAACTCGTTCAAAAAATTTTTGTGAATAAAAGGAAGCTCTCCGGAAACTGCTAAGAATTCTCAGTGTTCCACTTTTTTTAATTTTTGTGTCCAGTCCCCATTTGTTTTGCGGTTTTACCCTAGTCAGCACTCACATTTCCCACACACTAGTTTTTATTTAATAATCGTTTGTGTTTATTATCAACTCACAACCCTTCTTTATTGCCATAATTTCACATACATATGTATAATGACGTGACAATAATGCACGTGTGACTAAAAGCACACTCAATTGCGCCAGTCACATGTCAAACGCGTGAAAAATTCACACAACTTTTATGAGTTCTTAGTTAAATAGCACAAGTGGCATTTACTTTGATGCATTTTGGTAAAATTGAGTGCACTTTCAATGAATGAAGGGGTGGAATTGACGAACTGACGTGCACCCCATGACAGTCGCTTACGCTACCCACTGAGTTACGTTGCATACTAAAATATTGTGAGAAAAATTGAATGATGTGAAAAATCTTTCAGAATAAAAATTTTTAGGCTTTGACACTTACTCTGCAATTCGATTTGTAAGTCGTTTCTACTCGGAAGTAAAACTCGATTCTAATACACGTCGGTACTCTGCAGTTCGTTCGAATTTACTTTTAGAAGATATTCGATAATAGTAGGCAAGAATTAATTTTAATTTTTTAACTCAACTTTTATTAAATAAAATAAATTTTTTTGATATGTGCAATACTGTTAATATCAATTCTTTTTTTATTTTAACTCTTTTAAAATAACATTCTTTAATTTTTTTTGATTATTATAAGATATAACATTTATGCGGATTTCGGTTACTAAATTGCTGTCGAGTAGAAGTTTCTAACTTTCGACGATTTTGGCATTTGGATTCGAAATAGGGAGCACCAAATTTTCTACAATCGAAAGGGTGATAAATCACATCAGAAGGGAACAGAATGGAACTCGAACAAGGAATGGGTTCTACTCGAAGATTTCTTACAAAGTACGAATCACTCGAAAACAAAAAAAATTTCTTTCGAATACTACTACATAGTAAGAACCCAGGTATAAATACTTCCAAATTCTAAATTCAAAATTTTTTATTTTTGTTTTAAGTTTTGAAATTTTTTAAATCCATTTTTTAATTACTTTCTGTGAAGAGCTACAATTTTTGGATAAAAATAAAAAATACACTAACTATTTTATTATAGTCATAAGAAATTAAGTTTGTGGATTTCCGTTTGTTCGAACAAATAGAATTAGGGAGTACTAAATTTTCTACCTCAAATACGAAGGGAACAGAATGAAAATCGAACAACAAATGGGTTCTACTCGAAAATTTCTTACAGAGTACGAATCACTCGAATGCGAAGCAATGTGGTGTAATTACAGGTTTCGAGTTTAGCTAAAATCTTTTTTTTGTTTTGAATTTTAGGTGTATATCTAATATAGCTAAAGTTTTTCTATTAACCCTAATATAGATCAGTTTAGGTCATTCAATAGCAGTTTCTTATTTTTAACATTACACCTTCTTCTATTACAATTGAAACTTCCATTTATTTATTAAATTCTTAAGACAACTTGCCTCAGCTGTATATCATTAACATTAAACATTTATCTCTGAAACAATTAAAAAGTCATTAAAATATCTACGAATGCTGCTAAGATAATTTTTCTGTACTAACACAAAACCTTGCTACTGGAATTAAGAATGCTGCTCTCTTCAAACGTTCGTCGTGCATGCCACTCAAATTAGTTTTTTGCTAAGGAAGGTCAGTTTTTAACGATTACCATTTGTTGAGATTGTCAAGGTTGAGTCAGAAATTGAACTATTTCAGGTAAAGATGAGCATGTCTCGTATATAGCATGATGATATACATAAAACACACATATGTATGTATGTATGGATGTGTGCAAGGTAATATGGTGACTAAAAGTTCAAATGCCAACCCGTGTGTGTAGCTTGCACTGCCCTAGATTATCGTTGCTTCTAATTTTGATTCAGCTTTCATTTGAGTACACAACAAATCAGAATTAAAAGCTTAATAGACGTTTACTTGGAATCTAATTAAAAAAAATATAGATGAATGATTTCTAAAAATATTGTCACTACCATTGCTCGGTCAGTCTATCTCTACTTGTTTCAAACATTGGACCAAAGTTATAATACCCCTCATGTTCATGAAAGTTATAAAAATCTGATCAATATAAAGTACGAGCAATTTCGGTTTAAAAGATGTTCCAATCTCACGTTATATACATAATACTTCTCAAATTGAAGTCGTATAAATAAACACATAGGTGTGAAATAATGATTAATTATGCATATCCACATGATTACTAAGTAGTACGATTCCCACTTGGAAATATTTCTTTTCATCTGCCATAAATGTTTTGAATTGTCATGGGAATTGGAGCTACAAATTTATGTTAGAAGGAACTCTATTTTGTTAAATTTGTATGTGAAGATAGTGTAGAAATTACACTAAACAATTTTTAGCTAATTGAAATCAAAATAACTAAGTTTCAGAAACCTTAAATATATTTTCGATGTTTCAATTGTATTTTCAAAAATCTCAATTTTATTTCACAAAAATTTGAACGTATTTCAGAAAAGCACAAATGTAAAAAAGTGGCTCATATGTATTTCAGAAGAGCTCGACTATATACCAGAAAACCTCAAAAAGTTGTTTCGAAGACTGAGTGGCACCACCGTTTTACAAAATTTTAAAAAAATTGACTAACGCAGAATTTTTCAATAACGTTCTTTTCAACATTTTGCGTAGACCTTTTATTTTAATATTAACTATGCTCTCTTTTTACAGTGCAATATAAAATGTTTGATAAAAATTAAAATTTGTTGTTAAACAAGCATTTTTTTTTTTTGAAAAATTTCAGATTTTTAACAAGGCCTTTTTGATAAAAAAAATTTTTTGTAAAGATATATTTAATATACAACATATTCAAGTATTTTCTTTTAAATTTTTAAGTAAATACATAACCAAGCTAACCTATAATATGAAGTAGATCTTTCTAAAACATTTGTTTCCAAGTCACATTTTGAGAATACCCTTTTATTATAAAATCAATGACACTCTGTTTCAAAAATATGCACTCTAAAAATTTTATATTGCACTGAAAAGTTATTTAAAACAAAAAAAATTTATAGTGCAATATAAAATGTTTGATAAAAATTAAAAATTTTTTTTTTTTTTGAATTGAAAAAAATAAGGGCTTTAACCAAGCGTTTTTGATAAAAAATAATTTTTTGTAGATCTATTTTTCTTTTTAAATCTTATTTAAGTCATTTTATATATATTTTTTTTTACGAAAATCCTAACCAACCTAACCTTTATATATGAAATAGATCTTTCTAAAAAAAATTTTTTTTTTAAAACACGAAGTGTTTTCCCGTTAAAAATATTATTATTTAAAAAAAAAGATTTACAGTGTCATATAAGATTTTTACAGTGTCTATTTTAAATAGCTGATTTAAATAACATTCTCCTAGTATAAATATAATATGAAATCAGTTGAGGCATTCCTTAGTACTCATCGCTATTACCCTAATTTTTCAGATATTTTAAACCCTTTGCCACGCCCACAATTTTTCAAAATCATAATTTCTAAAAATGAGGTTGTTTTTTGTATTTGTAAAATATACATAGCTGTACGCAAAATTTTATCAAAATCTGAGACTGTTGGTTTTAATGCATCTGTTTTGTGAAACCATATTTTCCAAGTGTCAATTAAATATTAAATTATGATTGAACTTCAACAAGTGAGAAAATATTTTCTCACATAACATACTAATTATTCCACTGATTTGCATTTCGTGATTTCGAATAAGTGTACTATACACGTGTATGTATTAATGATTGTAGATACTGTATAGCTCAGTACATGCATAATTTATGGAGCTCAATTAATTTATATTTACTGAATTCGCAATTTGATACAGATAGAATAGATATTAATGTTTGAAAAGTGATATATGGACATGTTATGTAGATATCCTGTTTCTGATTAGATAAAATTCATTTTCGAAATATTATTATAATTGTGGGGGTTGTTATAGATATATACATAGACACAGTTTATGTGCTCATGTGCTCCTGTTGCTCTAATAAAAGTGATCCAAAACTTTAAGTTTAATATCTAGCAACATATCGGTGAAAATTTATTCAATTCTAGGCAGCAGTTGTTGTGTGATGAGCGTACAAATATACAAAGATACAAACAGAAATTCTAAAAACTCTTGCTTTGACTTCTGTTCTGTATAGTAAAGGCTGCTGTGTGTCACATACTCTTAGTCCAGAGAGTCGGCAGTACTAAAGGTGAAAGAAGTTTTAATGAATAATGAAAACTTCCTCCAGAAAACTGAGTTATTTTTCAATTCACTTTTTAACCAATGTTGCCTCATTGGCACGATAAATAAGACATAAAATTTACGCAAAACAAGTTTTAAATAAATAATACATACCTTAATACATAAACATTACCACAAAGTTTGTGTGCCAGCAATGTTGCCAAATCTCTAGTTACGGTTAGCGTGCAATGAATACGAGATGTCGCAAGAGAATTCAGTGTGGGAGTGAAACTTTTGCAATAGTAAAAATACAAAACAAAGAGTGCAAATTCAAAGGTAAAAAAAAAATTTAATACATATTTTCTGCTTTGCTAAAAGGCGACAATAGGAGAAAATGAAAAAATAATCACCGAAACTAGAACGTGCGAACACGAGGTGACAATGGCAACACCAACTGAAGTAGCGTTGTTTTAAAGTATCTATTGAAGAGTATTGTTGGTTGGTATGTTAATTTTAAGTAGACATGAAAGGAAAGAAATTTATTGAAGTACATTCTTAACATGATTAACATCATATATTTTCCAGAGCTGTGGTAGTACAATGAATTATGAGATTACGATTACATTGCAATTACTTTTTAATTGGAAACAAATTAGTTTAGAATTACGTTACAGTTGCAGAACAATAACATTACAATTCCATTATGTTTACATTCAAATCTTATTATCATTACATTGCAATTACATGACAATTACATGATAATTATACAATTACATCAAAATTACATTACAATTACTGTGGAATTACATCAGAATTACATTACAACTACGTTACAATTACATGGCAATTAAAATAAAATTACATTGCAATTACATTACAATTACACGACAATTAAATTACAACTAAACTACAATTGCAATACAGCTACACTACAATTACATAACAATTATATTACAATCACGTTACAATTACATAACAATTACCTGCCAATTACATTACAACTACATTAAAATTACATTAAAGTTAAATTACAATTACACTACAATTAAATTAAAATTATATTACAATTACGTCACAGTTACATTACAACTACATTACAATTGCATGACAGTAAAATTACAATTAGATTACAATTACATAACAAATAAATTACAATGACATGACAACTAAATTACAACTACACTTAAATTACATATATATATATATGGCGCGATATACAACAGTTATATCATCAACCTCCTAGGAGATTTTTGTGCCGAGCTTCTCTTCCAATTTGTGGTGTGCCGCTTTGAAATGTTTTCCTACATATTGGCGGGACCTACGGTTTTTCGCCGACTCCGAACGGCATCTAAAAAGCAGATGAATTTTTGCTGAGAAGCCTTTCATGGCAGAAATACACTCGGAGAGCTTGCCAAACCACTGCCGATGGGCGACCCCGTATTGAAAAAACTTTTTCAAACCACTTTTTGATGTAACCTGTACCAGGGCTCGAACCCGGACGTTCGGTGTGGTAGGCCGACAACACTACCTCCACACCACGGTGGCCGCCGATTAAATTACATAACATTACATTAAATCACAGTTACATTACAATTACATGCCAATTACATTACAACTACAATTAAATTACAATTGCATTACAGTTACATTACAGTTACATTACAATTACGTTACTATCACAATACAGGGAAATCTTAGATATTATAATTGCATTATTCTAACATAACAATGAGATTACAATTACATTCCGATTATTCCATCATTACATTACCATTACTTAACATTTATATTATCCTTTTTTTACAATTGGAATCATCTTTTAGTAGTTTTTCAATCTCTGAGTCGAAGTATGTCAGCATATTTCGGCCTCCCTAGTTGTAATTTCTACGATGTTAGAACTTCGAAGGATTTGTATTCCGTATTCAATTATTTTTAAAAGAAAGTAGGGTTTGCCCCATATTTAAGTAAAGTTTTTTTTGCCACCTTTAACATTTATTCTGATATGCTGAAAGTGTCTATCCAACACAAACAAACACACCCAGCTCAACATCACAATTATCTTTCTCGATATAAATTAACCAGCGGGTGCTGACACAATGAACTCACAAAGATCACAGGGTGCATTTGAAAGTGGGCGGTTTAGTTGTGATTTTACACTTTTTTGCTTTTACCTTCTCTTCTTTTATTTTATGTTGTTTTGACTATAGATATAGGTATGTATGTGTAAATAAACAAGACTTCGCCTAACAACCGCTGGGTAACCACGCGTATGTTGGTAGTTGGACAGAGGTCATGTGGCGCATTTTTATTAAAGCAAATTTCTATTTGTTGTGGCTACTCTAAAGAGCATTCGCTTTAATTTCCTACTAATTTTCTAAATAAATAGCAAGGGAATTTTTTGTGTGGTTTTGCATGTGAGGAGCACAGTTGGAAACTTTAATAAGTATATGTCGAAGATATTTAGGGTTTGTGATGAAAAAAAATAAAAAAATTGAGTGATGAGAGTTAGTTTAGAGCAACTTGATGATGTAGAGAATTTCACTTCAATAAATATTGTGGACCGTCATAATTATGGTATAAGTGTAAGTTGTTCATAATTTTTCTTATAAATAAGAGGTCTCTATCACATGAGATATCTAGCCAAGGCTAAGGTTATGCATGAAATTCCCTATATTATTTATTTTAGGTGACTTGCTTGTGATATACTTAGATATTGATATATTTCTTTGGTTAGGTGCAACGCAATGCAAATCGAACTTTATCGATTTATCGAAGAGAATTTCTTCGATTTGAATTTAAAAAAAAATTTGTTTACTTTAAAATTAAATGCAGTCGCTAATTGCTTTAAAAAAATATTTCTTTTGGTCAGACTGCCTTTCCAAAATTTGTTAAATTGCCAGGGTATATCGACTAAAAAGTATCGATACATCGAAGAAAAAAATTTATACATTATTAGAAGAATTAAAACTACTATTATTTTAAATTTTTCTCTAAAGAAATTGCATACTAGAGATAGTAAAAAACCATCGAAAAAACATCGATATTTGTGATATATCGATAAATTCTTTGGAATCTCTAATATATAAAAATAAAAAAATTTTTCGACTATGGGATAACTTTGAAATAAATAAACAATAAATTTTATTTTAATCGATTATTTTGTTATTGCTAATTATTTTAATATATTTTATTTTAATCGATATTTAATATTTTGTTGTTGCTAATTATTTTTATACATAATAGATTGCATAAATGGTAAACAGTGTTTTCCAGTAAATGGATTATAAGAATAATAAATTAAACGATTTTAGCAAATGGTTTGTAAAACTATGTGCACACTTTAGTTGAAAACACTTGGTTTCGTTTAGATTAGCAATTTAAACTCAAAGCTTAAAAGCAAAAGAAAATAGTTTTAAGTTTTTAAAGCCAAACAGCTTCCATTTAATTTATTTTTAAAATTCATTTACAAATTTAATTTTAAATTTAGTCAAATTTTCTAAGATATAAAACTATGTGCATACTTCAACTGAAAGAACACAGGTAGCTAATTAATCTAAACACAAAGTTTAAGAAAAAAAAGAAATGTGTTTTTAAGTTTTTAGTCTAAACGATTTATTTATTTTGAATATTTTTCGGTTAGTTTAATTTTCAGTTTAAAAAAATATTTTAATGTCTTCTTAATAAACTCGATTTATCTCTAAAAAAAAAAATTGATTCAGTAATCCACATTTCCAACTCTCAGTGACATCCCACACACAAAACTGCGAGCACTAAAGCAATCAAAATGAAATTTGCATTTAATTGCAGAAACTCGTGAAAGCCAGCAAAATCTTATGCTTTAGAAATTCCCGTAATACAACCATTGATCGAAGCAATAATACAGTTCTGTATTCGTTTTAATCACAAGTCAACGGTGCTGCTGCAATCAATTTTGAGACGCCATCGCCAACAACAAATATACGTAGCCCAGCAATGTTAAGAGCTTCTCAGCACATTAAATCAGTCAGATACTTAGAGCCATATTGATTGGACTAACGATGACCATTGAGTACTTACTTATACATAGCTAGTCTCTGAGTAACTATCGTGGGAAAATATGTATGCGAACTTGGGTTGTGTTGATGGCATTGAATATTTAGCGCAATTCTCATACTCTAACGGTAAAGTAGAATATACCGTTATTTTATTTGCTTGCAAGTTTTGCAAAGTGGAAGCGAACAGTGCGAGAGCAAGTGAAGCGCATAGATATTATTAGTAAATGTGTAAATAGTACTAAATGCGAAAATGGTAGAAAATTTGAAAATAGTAGTAAATGTATTTTTAGTAGTAACTGTGTAAGTATGTAGTAATAAATGTGAAAGTAGTAACTAAGTTGAAAATAGTAATAAATGTGAAAATAGTATTAAATGTGAAAGAAAATAAAGGTAAATATGAAAATAGTAGTAAATCCGCCAATAATAGTAAATTTGGAAATAGCAGTAAATGCGAAAATATTAGTTAATGTTAAAACAGTAGTAAGGGTGAAAATAGTAGTAAATGTGGAAACAAAGGTAAATGTGAAAATAATAGTAAATAGGAAAATAGTACTAAATATGAAAAAAGTAGTAAAGTTGAAAATAGAAGTAAAGGTGGAAATAAAGGTAAATGTGAAAATGGAGATATGTATGTAAATGGGAAAATAGGAGTAAAAAGAAAAATTGTACTTAATATGGAAATAGTAGTAAAGGTGAAAATAGTAGTAAATGTAAAAAGAAATTAAGTAATAGATTTTTTAATGTGTCTGAAATTTCTTTCGGCAAAGAAATCTAGAATAACGGGGATGTCAAATATGTGTCTTTCGAAGCGGTATGATCTACCAGAATTACTTGGTTAGGCAAAAATAAAAAAAGGTATTTTCATAAACTTTTGTAAATATCTAAAAAATTGTAGTAGAATAAGAACAAAACAATAGTGTCGTAGCAGATTTCTAAATTTTTCGAAAAAACGTAGTAGTTTGACTACCTTTGCACTAAAGTTCTAGCACTGTGCGCCACCCACAACGCACTTGTACGCTGAAGCTGTGGTGCCTTATTGAATAACGTTGAATTTACGTGTCCTGCATACATTTGCATAAAATATTTATGAATTCCTTTTGAGAAGTTCTGTTGATATACGAACGTATGGAAGTTTGTCAAAGTTCATTTACATATACTACTTTAATTTAGTGCCGTAAAAGTCATATTGCTTTTGCCTTTAGCTTTTACTTAGGACATGTTTGGGGCGCATAATTTACGCAGAGTCAAAATTTGGATATTAATAAAAAAAATTTAAGGATTGAGGAAGGTATCCAAAAATTTTTGTTCCCAAAAATTAGTTCTCTGATTGAACAAAATAAAATTTTCAGACGGTGAAAGAGAGAGTTTTCCGGAAAGTTCGCTGCCTCAATTACCCTCACTAGCAGCCTCAAGATTGGCTTGAAAAAATAAAAAAATCGTTCGAAGACAGCATCAAACATCAATTAAGTCATATATTTCCATGACTTGAGCATGGAATTCAGAAGTGGAATAGCTTCCTTTCAAGCTTTAAACACATAAAAACCTGATGTCCATTACATTGTTATCTCAACCGAAAGAGGAAAAAGTAAAAGCAACAATTTTTCAGTGATTTTCATATCAAAGTAATACGGCAGCTAGCTAAGTGCAGCAATAAAAACAATAAAAATATCATAATCGCACTCAACAACAACAACAACAACAAAAAGTCATTGCGCATTTCCTTTGACTTTGAGCTTTGTGCTAACTAACTGTCCGACCCACAAGAAGCAGCATGAGCTTGAAATACTAAATTTTATTGCATTACAATGGTAACATAAATTCATAATTGTAAAAATTTCCCATTGCTAAGCCAACAAAACTAAAATTGACGCGGTCAGCGCGTGATTTGCAGTAATTAGCGGCACGCATGCGCAACACGATTTTACTCAGATTTCCTATGCGCACGTACAATGTTAAAACAGTCAAAGAAACAACAAAAAAAATCAGATTTTGCGGTCAAACAGCTAAGCAGCCACCTAATAACTACAACACGATTAGAATTTTTTATGTTTGATTCAAAATCAAAAACGGAATTGTATATCGTTGAACGTTTGTTTAACATGGAGTAGAAATTAAAAAAATTAAAAAAATAAAAATTAAAAATTATTAAATAACTAGACAATGTTATGTTAATACTTCACAGCAAATATGGCCGCGCACGAATATCGAATTGCATAATAACGATTGATAACAGCGAATACGCGCAGTGTTGAGTAAATTTGAATGTCGTCAGATCGTCGTTCGTTGTGTTGAATTAAATGCATGACTTATTTGGTGGGTAGACATAATTGAGGATTTCATGGTGTGGAATTTTAAAAATTTAAACAAAAGAGTTTTGCAATTTATTTATAAATCCATCATTGTATGCAATTGAATTTGCTTAAAAGGTGTTGCATTGTTATTGTGATTTTTTCGCGAAGTACAAATGTGCAGTAATTTACAAATTTAAGAAATATTTTGGTGAATATTTTTTTGGCGCCGTTCGCAGCTTTCCGCAAAATGTTATTTCAAACGAAATATTTTTTTTACAGAGTACAATATTTTAGAGAAAACTTTGAAAGTGAGTTTGATTCAGTTTTTAATAAAAAAAAAGCGATTCCTCTATAATCGATTTTTTTTTTTGTATAGGTGACATTTCTACACAAATTTTGAACTGAAAGAAATTTTTTTATTTGTTATATAATCATCCATTGTTGTTCTTAAATCCATTTCCAACGCGAATAGAAGGCACTAAAATTGATATAAAATATGTAATTATATAACCGATTTATTTATTTATTTATTATTTACCGTTATTAGAGTTGACCCAAAAAAAATCGATAACTAAAAAAATAATCGCTTAAAGTAACAATCGATTATTTATTCACAGCCGATTATTTATACAAAGCAAACCAAGTCTTAAGAAATCTAACTCAAAAAAAAGATTTTCCACGATATTGATAGAAAATCGATAACCGCTTGAGGCCGATTAAATCATACTATGCAGTTAAGCCCATAAAATTCGCTACACATAACTTATTCGATTGTGATAGAAAGTAATACCGAATATGAATCCAAGTGTTTTCTGATAAGCCGAAAATCGTTGCAGAGTAGTAGAACAATTAACTCCCAGTGAGGTCGTTGACTATACCGTGCTTTTTGGAGTAAATTGCTTCAATATCCCTTCAAGCATCTTCGGTACTCAGAAACTTTTTTTCCAGTTGTCAGTTTCATATTTTTCTATTGAATATATCTTTAAAATGGTTTTCCAAAGATGCAAAGTTTCTAAAAAAATCCAAAATCCAATTTTTTTAAAATTTCAAAAAAGGTCTCGAGTATGCAATTTTGTAGCCTATTGAATACTAGTCTCACAAAGCACAAGTTTCCAGGCTCTTGGAAATTCGATTAATATTTTATAATTTTTTTCTACAAGGTGTTTTCTTCCATAAGAGCTTTTCATAGTAATTTAACTTGCATGACAGAAAATACTAAAGACTATGTCGGAAAAAAATTACCAAAAATCAACAGAATTTTCGGGAACTTTGCGACTCGCGCTTTGTGAGACCAGAATTTCACAGGCTGTAAAACTGTGTACACAGAAATTATTTTGCAATTTCAAATTTGAAATTTCTCAACACTTTTTTTTTATTTTTCCGAAAAATTTCGAAATTTTTAAATAAGCTTGGAAACACGCATTAAAAATATTTCTATGACATTAAAATTTATATTTTTATATGAAACTAACACATGAATTTCAGTTGAAGACGCTTTCATAATATATGACAAGAAGCAACTGTATCATTTTGAGTGCCACGCACTGTATATTAGGTCGTCTATGATAAAAAAAAGTGAAGGTATAGGAAATAAATTTCATTGTTCTAAGAAAATTTAAATTCACGCATCCACAAATAAATATGTTTATGTTTCATAAATTGAATTAAATTATCAAGTAAAATTTTATTTGAATAAACTGAGTCACTCTTCTCACTTTAAGCCATGAATTGAATAACAATTGGCAATCAAAAAATTCAACATAAGCATTAAAGAAGGCTAACATACTGGCAGCTATAAACAACCATCCAAATGTTTTTGTTGTGCCACACATACCATACATAAGCAGTTAAGAAAAAAATGGTTGCAGACATAACCTCACAACACTGACCAATCTTTATTGCAACATTTTCCGTTTTATTTGCTTTATATATTATTCACATGGAATCCTTGCAAAGTCGACAAAGTTAAATTGAGTGCGACCTAAAGTTTGACAACTGACAGAATCTCAATTCCATTTAAATGTATTACAGAAAGTTTTTGGATAGCAAATGACAAACGGAGTAACGTTTCTTGGAATATGTAACAAATAAATATTTTTTTCAAAGGAGTAAATTGAGATTGAGATAATGAGTGTTGAGATGCAGTAAAGTGTACCTTAAATATCATATTAGAATATCTACAAAATGATATTTCCGTAGTAGTCGGTTAATCGATTGCGGCCCCTTTTTAACCTTAAAATCCCTTCGCTACTGAACGTTGGCATCACTGTTCGGGAGAAGTTTACTCTGCAATACTCAAAAGAGCGATTTAATTTTCTTTTGTTGCCATCCATAAATCTGTGATATATATTATTCGTCGTGGTAGACCCACCTCAACTCTCTCGCTGCTTTAACAAAGCTACAAAATCTTTCCTACCCAAATAAGCTACCTTCTGTACACCAGTTAACAACAGAATTCCATTAAAATTTCGCATCAAAATAAATTGTAAACATTTAAATAAAAAATACGCCAATTTCCTTTTGCTCTGTTACAAATCAAATTAATTTTAAGTAATTAAAATCGCCCAACTACAATTTGTCGAAAACAGACATTTTACTCCAGCTTCTTCAGCAAATAATTTAATTGTGCCCATTAATTCGCACGCCAGCTGCCACCAACGAACGTTCGTTTCATCTTTCCACAAAAGCGACGTAAAACCGAATTGAAAGTCACGTTTTTTTATGCTTTTCGCGTGTTCTATGGCAATTTATTGAAATTTATATTTGGTCAGCCAGTGAGAAGCGCATGTCAGTCAGTGGCAAAATCACTTAATAAGCCAAATTTAATTTTTGGTTTTATAAAATTTTTTTTTTGCATTGCAACCACTGGCTCGTTGATAGGTATGGTTTGAAGCAACACAGCGTCGCTTAGTAGGGTCATTTCCGTTTCCGGGCTGAAGTAAAAAAAAAATAGAAGTGAAGAATTTGAGAGCAGAATTTATAGAAATTTGGTAAAGGCCACTGTAACGAAGAGAACTCGTAAGAGAGATGATGAGAGAAGCATTAAGAAGAAGGGGAAGAGAACCGAAGAAAAGGGATTTAAAGAAAATAGAAGAGGAGCGAGCAGAAGAAAGGGAGGGATTCTAAAAGCAAACCTGTTAAATAATGATTATTAATCTTAATCATTGATAATTAAATTGAATTTTTGTTATTTTTGTAATGGCAATTAATTTTTGTAACTAATTAATTATTAATCGAAATCATTCATATTCAAATTAATTTTTATTTTATTTTTGTAGTAACAATTTTTAAAATAATTAATCGATTAGAATTAAATTTTGTGTGTGATTAATGAAGATTTATTTGGTTTTAAAATTTAGTTCCGTATGAATTTATAAAAAAAACACAAAATTTTGTAAAATTTTTTAATTTTAATAAATATAGAAATATATTTTTGTAAATTTTGCAAGCTCGAGACCAGTGAACAATAATAATTGCTTTAATTATTATATCCAATTTTGTGGAAAAATTGATATATGGAGAAAAATTGCAAAGCTAATCATAGCGATGGATAGGATTACATGTTTCAAAGTGTCCCCAACTTATCATCAGATCCCGTTTCGGACACTGGGATATGAACCAGTGTCTGCACCAAAGGCGCTGTTATAAATCTAACAACTTAGCTATGATGCCCTGAGACGATGCATTCATCTCCACTTCAATTTTTCCTTTGGTTGTGTATGGTCTCGAGCTTGCAAAACCTACAAATATATGTAAATAGAAAGACCGTTAAAACCAAAAACAAAAAATATAGAAATATTTAAAATTTGTTACTAACTCTCGTTAATCGAAATTAATTAAAAATTTTAATCGCAATTAATCAAAAATTTTAATCAAATAAAAATTTTGATTAATCCGAAGATTAAATTTGAAAACGAAATAAGTCCTCATTAATCGAATACAAAATTTAATCCTAGTTAACCGATTAATTATTCTAAAAATGTTCGATTATTATAATTAATCAATTAAATAATTTATTTTTAATTTTAATCCAGATTTGACAGGTCTACCTAAGAGAGTTAGGGACAAACTATAAGAGATCAATAAGTTCAAATGTTTACTGGAGGTTGAAGAAATAGTAGCCTTATTTATTTAAAAAAATATTTTTTTTTTATAAAATCAAGCTTGAATAAAAGACGTTTTCATAAAAAAAAATTTATATTCGGTATGATTCAGTCGATTAGGCAGTCTTGATAATGATATCGATTGAATATAAAAACTTAAGAATAAAAACACAAAGTTTTATGCAAACTTAAGACTTGAGCACATTAAAACCTACTTTTTTATTAAATTTTTAAAAAACAAAAACTCGAAAAATAAAAAAATAAAATAAAAAAATATATAATTTTTTTCAAAAAAAAAAAAAACTTTAAGTGATTGTTCTTATGTAGCATCCTTTTGGTTAGCTGGGTTCTATTGCTATCTAAATTTTTAAACACATTGTTAAAGTCATACAAAAAGGTTACTCCCTTTTTCTTACTGCTTCCTTCCTTCCTATTAATACAAACAGCCCCAGAAATGCATGCTAAATGAAATAAGACAGCAATTATCCACTGTCCTCTTACACTTTTTTAACATTTCTAATACGACCGGAAACAAGCTTTTGCCATTTACATACATATGTATGTACATCGCTAAACCTTTTTAGAGACTTGCTGTCACCATTTGCGAATGCCTCATTGTCTGCGCGTCTGACAACAAATACATTTTAGTCAAACAACAACAAAAAAAAGAAGAAAAAAAACAAAATTATTACCTTTGGCACATCCGGTCTATACAAAAATCGTTGTTGACCATTTCGCAATACCGAAAAACATCAAATTCCAAATGCGAAATGTTGCCAACTTTGCTGCTATAACATAGTTAAGCTTTTGCTTGTTGTTTGTGTAAATGCGTAACCGTTTGTAATGTAAACTTTTATTGGCTCTCAGGCATGCTCTCATTTCACTTTGAGCGTCGTTTAATTTTTAATGGAGTTTTCAATGGTGCGTCATTTTCATTTTTATTTTTTACTCGTGCCAGCTATTGGTGGCTGTTTATTATGGAATTTTTCAATTTTCCATAAAGTTTTGGTGCTTCTCATTGCTGTTTTGCGAAGTGTGACCGAGCGTTCGCCAATTTGTCGACTATGAATGGTAGTTTAATAAAATATTAAAATTTTTGTTTGTTTTTTATGTGATTTTTATTGCGTTAAATTGTTTATTAGTTGGTTGGTAGTTGAATGGAAAATTTTTACATTTAAAAAAAGTTTTTGGCAAATACTTTCCAAGGATTATAAATTTTTTTATTTCCTTTCAATTAAGGATTAACAGCAGCAGTGCCTCTCCAGTACCACTCATACCCTGTGGTAATAGTCCGACTGCCTTGGAAACGATTTCGATTACGATAGCCATCTCTGTTGCATCTCGCTGTATATTAGACCGTACCATAAACTGCAAATAAATTATATTAAAAACAAGTTCAATTTTTTTTCGACACGGCCTAATGTACTCAACTATCAAACTATATGCTCATATTATGTTGCTTGAATTTCATTCTCTTTAAATTGGAGTGGTTAATTCTCACAATCTGCTCCAGCTATTGCCCACCAAGTTATTATTGAGTACGAATACTGCTGCGGTGGTCATGCTTGGTTGCACCTGCTACAAAAAGGTTGGCAGATGGGTGAATAAATGTACATACATATGTATGTGTGTATATGTATAAGTACAAAGTGCCAAATCTCACATAAGAGCAACTCCACTAAAAATGAAATTTTAACTGAAATATAAGTTAATAAATTTTTAAAATTAAAAAAAAAAAATCTAAGATTGGTTATTCTACAACCAAATTCTGATATATGGTGGTTCTCAATCGCTTGCTGAGCCAGAACCTGGAATGGGCATTATTAAAAAACTTGAGTGTTGAGTGACGAAAAAATAAAAAATAAATTTTTCTTCATTATTCAAAAAAATCAAAGTGATGAATAACGTTTTATTTTCATTCATTTTGGAACAATTTTGATCCCAAAAAAGTTCCGAAAAGGTCCCAAGGTATAAATGCAGAATAGCTCCAACTCCCAAATTAAAAAAAAAATGGTGAGGATTGGTAGATATCATTGAGATGAGTATAAATATATAAATTTTTTTTGGTGCAAACAACAACAACAAGAGTTATTAAGGGTCAAAGTTTATTTAAAGCCTGTGGTAGTAGTGGTCCAAAAGGGGAAAGTGGGGTATCAAAAGACGCGTATTGACGAGTAGATTAAGATTTCGAAAGCGGAAATTAAAAATTTTATTTCTGTGAAGAGATATTTGCAATCAAAGTTGCTAGTTTTCATGTGGTTGTTGTAATATTATTAGGCTGTACATGAAAACGCGCGATTCTTCTCTCGAATAAGCCCTTTTACGCAGAACGGGGCACATCTCACTTAGTGCCCTTTTTACACGCAACTTCAGAAAGGTGTTCTGCACAAAAATACCATGGATCCCGCCCATAGAGTCGGAACGGTGGCATGTTGCCACCGTTCAGGGCAACCACCCGGAGTTGGAATGGCGTAGCCCAGGGTTATTTTTTGAAGCGCGGCCGAAGGCCGCCTACGCGGAAAGGTGTTCTGCACATAAAAAACATGGATCGGGCCCCTAAATCATTATTTGACTCGAAGGCTGCCTATGCAGAAGGACTTTGAATGGTGTATACCAGTTTTCGCACATACGCGGTTTCGCACCGGTTTTGATTGAACTAAGGATATTATATAGTATTTAAAATGAAAGCTTAAATTATTTCCCATGTTACTAAATTATCTTTACACATAGTTAATATAGCAACTAAATTAAAAAAAATTAAGTTTTTTAAAAATTGGAGACATTTTTAAGAAAATTTTATTATTTTAGGAAATTCTTTGCAGTTACATATTTAAGACATATATCAAATAAAAGGTATTGTAATTACCTATCCAACGACGCCAATATTTTGGCAATCGGATTAGTACTTTAGGAGGAATTTAGATACAAAAAAGTTAGTTTTATGAACTTTGACCTTGAATAACTTTTGTTGTTGTTGTTTGCACCAAAAAAGAAATACACCGTTATGTTCGTTATAAAAATACCTATCGATCCCAATATTTTTTTTTTTTTTTAGAGAGTTGGAGCTATTCTGCATTTGTTCCGGTCCCAAAAATGTCCCAAAATGATTCCAAAATTATGCCAAAATTGTTTCAAAATGATCCCAAAAATGTCCCGTAATGATCCCAAAGTTGTTCCAAAATGATCCCAAAAATATCCCAAAATGATTTCAAAAATGATTCCAAAAATATCCCAAAATGATCACAAAATTATTCCAAAATTATCCCAAAACTGTCCTAAATGAAATGATAAAATGCCCCAACAATGTACCAAAATAAACCCAAAATAGCCCCAATATGATCCCAAAATTGTTCCGAAATGATCTCAAAAATGTACTAAAATGATCCCAAAACTGTTCCAAAATTATCCCAAAACTGTTCGAAAATGATCCCAAAAATGTCAGAAAATGATTCCAAAAATGTTCCAAAATTATCCCAAAGTTGTTCCAAAATGACCCCAAAATTATGCCAAAAACATAGCAAAATGATCCCAAAATTGTTTCAAAATGATCCCAAAAATGTTCTGAAATGATCCCAAAGTTGTTCCAAAATGATCCCAAAAATATCCCAAAATTATTTCAAAAATGATCCCAAAATGATCACAAAATTGTTCCAAAATGATCCTAAAAATTCTATTCGTTTGATACCCATATTGTACAAACACATTTTGGCGCACCCTGATGCATATATTGATCGATAACTCAGAAAGCAGTCAAGTTATTGGAATCTTGAATAGCTTAAATTTTGGGCTAGACTACTAGCCAGGAAACGGTTGAAGTTTCATTCAATTCTATTGTGTACTTTTTGGGTGATACGCGCACAAACACACAGACATACAGACAAATGTTCTAAAAATTATTGATTTGTAGGCTAAAAACATATTACCGCGGTTTTTATACCAAATCAATATCAAATTGGGTTGTTTGTATGCTTTCGAACCACTATTTTGTAGCTTAAAACTTAAACAATTTTTATGGACTTGCCCATATGATAGCTATACCAGAGAGCACATCAACTATTTAAAAGTAAGCCAGGAATTATGACAGCATGTGGTATTCTTTTGTTTGGGGTGACACATTATTGTTGGCATTACTGTCACTAACTGACCTCGTATGTGGTAAAACTTATACATATGATTGTGCTCTAATATTAATATTTAGGCTGGTATGTGTAGTGAGGAGTATTTGAGAACTTCAGTGTTTTAAGGTGACTAAACCCATTTGCATTTCCTGTACTTTTTGTTGCATTGAGCAAAATAAAAGTAACAGTAAATTTTGATGTTGCTACTAAATGAACAGGTGTTATATACAAGTAGGAATATATGTATGTACATTAGGCTGTCTCATTTTTGGTTGGGAAATTTTTTTATCTTCGTGCAAGTGTGATTTTTATAGAAAATAAATAAAAAAAAAACCCTACAAATTAATTTTTTTAATTTCAATTTAATTTATTTCTCGGTTTTAAAATATTTTTTTATGTGGATGCACTCCATGGAAATGTCAGCGTATTATTTCTCTGATATTTTTTACTTCTTTTACCTTTTACCATTTGGAAAAAAAAGCTCAAATTGTAAATTAGAAAAACACGATGCAGATTCCTTATTAAATACCTTTTTTTTTATTGCTTTATTTTACTAACAATAGTTGGTTTATTCATTTTTCTTATTATTTTTTTTTGTTTTTTTATTAATTATTTTATTTTTTTTATTAATTTTTCTTTCTATTGAATACCTTTGAAAAATATACTTATTTAAACTTTTTTTTAATTTCCATATTTTTTTTAATCGAAAATTAGCGTTTCTTGACTATTTCAATCGTATATACATATGTATCTTAAGCCTCCAATTCTTTGTCTTGGATAAAGTGTCGATATTGCTAAATTGTCATAAAATTATGTTATCATTATATCATAACAAAAACCTGCTAGAGGTTTGTACCAACAATTCAGTTTGTTTGGAAGGTACCACGATCACTTCCAAATATTACAAACTTCTAGAGCAATTTCTGCATATCGAGAGTATGGTATTGATAATATATGTCTAAACCAATTTTCAGATCGATGGACAGCATAAATCATTTGGAGATCTTCAGCCTAAATAGTTAAGTTTGTATGGGAGGTGCCACACCCTCTTTCTCGATAACTCCCATTTTTTTCATGGGTATAGTATTGATATCCAACATAGCCATAACCACTTTCAAATCCCTACAAAGAAAATTTTCTTTTATATTACGCCTCTAAAACCAATTTTGTATAGGTGGTGCCACGCCCCTTTAATATTTTTAACTTTTTTTTTTGTTTTAAAAACTTTCTCCAAATTCCTTTTAAATTTCTCTCACACATGTCAACACTTTCGTCACTATTTTCATTGCAACCATGAAAATCAAATAAAAATTGTTATGTCATCGTGATATCATTGATATCATCCAACAAAGTAGAAGTGAAAAGCCATTACAAAGCGAAAGTGCGTGACACTGGATAACCTTGCGATCACTCTTGGAAGTCATTTATCCGTTTAACAAAATACGTTTTTTTTTAACCTCCCACTACGAAACTCAACTTACGCTCATAAAATGTCACAATGACAGTTAAAATTTAAATTTTGTGGGTGTAGTTGGTAGTTTTAACTACAAAATGAATGTAATTAAAAGCTTTTCGCTTGATCAAAAATGTTTACTTTGTTATTGTAAGCACTTCAGTTAATTGTTGCTGTTTCATTTTAAGTGTCGCTGACTTTTCAATTTTGTTCGTTATCGGACAAAAGTTTGTGTGTTGTAAGTGCGTACAGTGAACTCGTATAAATTTCGTAAACTTTGGCCAAGTTATTTTTGATGGGTATACAATGATAAGCTGTCTTACATAGTGGCTGACGTAAAAGGCGTTTGTTGTGTCAATTGTAAAGGTCTTTTTATAGCAAACTTAGAGGAACCTTCCCATACGTAACTTACTCACTGCTCATCTGTTTCTACAGTACCACAAAATAGTCATGTCATTTACATACAAAAGTTTATGTTTAAGTTGAGTTGGCATTATTAGCTCCAAGCTCCAAGTGTTAAACCTTCATTAGGCTTTCGGGTCACATTTGACCCATTCAAATATGAAGAACCTTAGCCTTGTAAGCTACTGGTTTGTATCGTCTATGAGCGTTGGAAAGCGGTTATTTAAGACGTAAGAAGCCTTATTAGCATATTTCTATGCTATAAACGTTTGTGTCACTTTTGACCCATTTCAAGAAAAAGCAACCTTCCAACCTCAGAATTTTTTCAATAATGTCCAATTTGAAATATTGGTTGAAGAGCGTTCTCTTTTGGAATGAGTTTTCAATATACATATATGGTGGCAAATATTGGAATAGTGCATTTCTGAAAAAAGTTCTTCGATAGTACATTGTTTGAAAAAATTCTGAAATAGGCGCTTTTTTGGAAAAAAAAATTTTAAGTAGCTTTTAGAAATTTTTTTCGAATAACTTGATCTTAGTTCAAATGGTATAATTTTCAAAAGAATAATATTTTTTTAACATTTTAACAATTGAGCTTTATCAACTCAGGGTCATTTTTGACCCTTGTTTTTTTTTAAGTCGTCGTTAGGGGGTTGAAATGATTAAAACGGGTTTTCATTACGAGTTTACATTTTTATGCCCTAACAAATGCTGTTCCACAAAACTATTTCATCACATTTATAAAAGTAAGCTTTCGATTTTGTAGAGAAATGAGACAGAAATGTTAAAAATGTTACCCCACCACCAATTTTTCTACCCTGTATACAGTCCTAAGACAATTTTCATAGCATGAAACATACTGTCGACGTTGTTACTCGTTCGATCGATGTTAGATGAAACTTTGCTGACTGTCTTAACTATTTTTTTTTGAATAGAAAACAACAAAAAAATTAGCAAGCGCATACAATTTTGTTTGCTAGCACTTGAGCTACAAGATTTCCAAGAAAAATTTCAAATTTTGAAAAAAAAAAAAAAAAATATTTGCTTTTTTATTCATAAGTCGCTAAGTGCTTACGAAAAAAAATCGATCAATAATAGCTTACAACTTAACAAACCTTCTTGAATATAGAGCAAGCGTAGAAAACTTTAACTTCACTCATCTTCAGCTGCACTAACAATCTCGAATCATTTCCCACCGCTTTACTAGCAAAAGTGAGATTAATTAAACGTCAAAACGAAACTATTTCCAATTCATCAATTCGCCAATTCGTTGCCATTATTTGCAGACAATGACAGATTTGAAATTGAAATCTTTCTTTTGTCCAACTACGAGCAGTTTCGTATTAGAATGAAATGAAAATTTTTATTTTCAGTGATTGTAAATGCCACTCTGCTGTGGTGGAAAATATGGTTTGATTTATAATTTTTTTTTGGGAAATCGTAGTAATCTGTGCTAGGTAGCTATTTTCATACAAAATGGAAACCGCTGTGTGATTGATGAAGGCAAACAAATTTAAATTCTTGATAATTTTAAAATTGACAAATGCAGATGCAAGCACATAGACTATGAGTATGAGATGTTTAGGGGACAATTGAATCTATAGAAAATACTTAACTTATGGCAAGTGCAGAAATTTTTAGCTGTTTTTTTTGGTAAGCACTTAGCGAGTTGTGAATAAAATTGTTTCGGTTTTTTTTACTTTCCTTTAACTTTTAGAGCCTACAATTCACTGTAAAATATTTTTGCAGTATTGATTTTTAAATAGTTTTATAGATTTTAATGTTTTAGAGATGTTCTATAACTATCGAATTTTAATTAAGATAATTAACTGACATCGATTATTTTTCATTTCACTGAATACTATCGGGCTGTGCGTGAAAATCACAAAATTCTTTCGAAACTGTTTACAGAAATCCAATAACTTCGTCAAATAAACTTGGATTTTCGTTAATTTGAATTTAGTGATCCGACTATTTTTGTCGAATTGCAGAATTAGTAAAAATATTTAGTGAATGTTGATGTTTTCCTTCTATTAAGCAGAAAGTGTTTATAATTTCCAGCAAGCTTCGTGTTCACTATAGAATCTTTAAAGATATGCGACACTTTCGATAATTCGATAGAAAATTTCGATAAGTGAAATTAAACTTCGCGTACACGACAGCGAATCTAGTGAAATCCGAAATTGTGAACATTGCTAAACAATTTCGATAACTTTCATTGATTTTCATCTCATCGAAATAACTATCGAAAATCATTTCAAAAGATGAAAATGTTATTCTGTAGAGAATTTCGATAATGCATTTCAAATATTTAATGAAATCCGATAGTTGTAGATATATTTCCTTATATAAATGATAACTTCGAATTTCGTAATCATTAATTTTAGGCATATTTCGATAAACAATTTGGTTGTTGTCTCATAAATTTCGTGATTCAATTATTTCCATTGATCGATGATAATCATCGAAATGTCTAGTGAAATTCGATATCTAGTTTCTAAAGACCAAGAAAACGAATTACGTGATCAGTATCGAAAATCTAATGAAAGTCGATAGTTGTAGACATGTTTCGATACATAAATTAGTAATCTCTTATTTCGCAATAAATTTCGAATTAAAATAAAACCATAATTTTGGTAGTGTAAGACTAAAAAAATTTTGAGAGTATTTGGACCACAACAATCGACATTATCAACAGAGCAATCGAAGGTTGCTTGAAAACACTGTGAAACAAAAAATAATCCCTCGAGCCATTTCACTTTACATTCAACTGATCAAACGTCAGCTGATATCCACTTGAAAGTCAGGAATTTCCCGCTCTCTTATGTATATCGATAAGTAAAGTTTTACCACAGGGGCGTACTACAAAATTTTTGAATTTATTGAAATCATCTTTTTTTTTACACTACTTCCTCAGAACATCTTTTTGGTGCATGAAAAAAACGCTCTGGCAATGGAAAGTCGCTGCTAATCACCTCAATTCTAACTGTATCGTTAGTGCAGGGTAAATCGATTTCAGACGATAACTTTTGCGCTTCATAGGTACCTTCACTTTCATTCGATAAATATAGATTAAATTGATCAACTAAGTCACTTTTAAATTTTTGCATGTCTGGCGTATCTGGAATCAATTTGTTCGATGGTTTTGATTGCGGCGTTCCCATTGTAGTGGTTTCACGCTCTTCGGCAGGATGCGCGAGGATTGTTGACTAAAAAGTTAAGTTATTAATTTTTTTAGTATTAAAAGTATTTGCGGTTTGGGATGTGTCTTTACCTGTGAAGCGAGTACTGCGCTTATTAACCAAACCAGCTGACTATTTACACCCATTTTGCACTTCCAGACTACTGCTTTCGCTGACACTTTATATTAAATTGATACAACTTTGAAATTGCTGGCTTATTTATAGTATCATAATTTTAATTTTAATGGGAACTGAAAACCGGTTTAACCCTCAAGCGATAATTCTAGCTGCTAGAATATGGGGCTTGTATTGAATTCTTAGAAACGTTGGTTATTGAGGTGATAAGCGAATCTTGATACAAGCTTTAGAATACATTAGCAGCTGTGGACTATTGTATCAGTAATGAGGTTTTGAAAATACACGCGTTCTACGGATGCAACCGAATGTTTACCCAAACAACCGATGCTTACTTTTGCAACGGATTACCTAAACATACACCGATCAGCCAAACTCCATACAGAGCGCGCTGTCCTAACTCACACAAATATCATTTCTGGGAACCATTTTAAAGTCATCTTTTTATTTAACTCGTCTATAAACCCAAAAAAAGTTATCAAATACCCAGCCCACTTAATTGTTTGTGCGTTGCATCCCGATCGGTGAACAACCACAAACTCTGGCGTTTGGACAAAATAAGTACGTGCACAATGGAACTAGGAGAAAACCCATCGCAATTGCGGAAGCAATTAGAAAATAAAGTTTATTATTGTCCCACCACGTCTCTTTCTCAGGCTTTGTCTGCTTAGAAACAAAATCTTTGGTACGCTCTTTTGGAATATCTTTTATCATATCTTTCGCTGACACTATATCCAATCCACTGAAGTCTTTCAGTAGCTGTGTTGTTGTGCGCTGATGAGTAAAACGTGCAATTAACTTTTGAAGAGATACATTTTTTTAGTTTGCAACTTACCTGTATTGTTGTTAATAAACTCAGTAGAAGTAGTATTCTCCTCCACATTGCCATGTTTCGCAAACATATGCTGTTAATCCCAGTTGAAGTCGTTTAATATTGACACAAAAGTTGCTTATTTTTGTTTATGTTTTCTTTCAAATAAATATTTCAAAAAATGACAAGTCATTGATTTAAAAAAGCTGGGCTCTTTCGGTTGGAAATATCAAAAAAATTTAAACTTTGTTTCACTTTTATTTTATTTTATTTTATTTTATTTTATTTTTTCTATTTTTATTTTAATTTTTTTCATTTCATTGCATTGCATTTCATTTCATTTCATTTCGTTTCATTTCATTTCGTTTCATTTCATTTCGTTTCATTTCATTTCATTTCATTTCATTCTATTTTAATTTATTTTATTTTATTTTATTTGATTTTACTTTATTTTATTTTATTTTATTTTATTTTATTTTATTTTATTTTATTTTATTTTATTTTATTTTATTTTATTTTATTTTATTTTATTTTATTTTATTTTATTTTATTTTATTTTATTTTATTTTATTTTATTTTATTTTATTTTATTTTATTTTATTTTATTTTATTTTATTTTATTTTATTTTATCAACAGAGCAATCGAAGGTTGCTTGAAAACACTGCGAAAAAGAAAACATTCCCTCGAGCTATTTCAATTTACATACAACTGGTCAAACAAACGTCCTTATTTCTAACGATGTGGTTTTTAAAATGGTAGGTCAACCCCTGAGGTATGTAAAACCTCTCGAAGTCCAACTCTCATATATCGATAAGTAAAGTATTACTAAATTCACAGCCTAGAATATTTTTGAATTTATTAGAATCTTTTAATCACTTTCTCATATAAAATCTTCTTCACGCTACTTCCTCAGAACATCTTTTTGGTGCATGAAAAAAACGCTCTGGCAATGGAAAGTCGCTGCTAATCACCTCAATTCTAACTGTATCGTTAGTGCAGGGTAAATCGATTTCAGACGATAACTTTTGCGCTTCATAGGTACCTTCACTTTCATTCGATAAATATAGATTAAATTGATCAACTAAGTCACTTTTAAATTTTTGCATGTCTGGCGTATCTGGAATCAAGTCTTTTGTTGGTTTTGATTGCGGCTTTCCAATTGTATTGTTTTCACGCTCTTCGGCAGGATGCGCGAGGATTGTTGACTAAAATTTTGAAATATTTTTTTTATTTAAAATTATTTGCGGTGTGAGGTGTGGCTTTACCTGTAAAGCGAATACTGCGCTTATCAACCAAACCAGCTGACTATTTACACCCATTTTGCACCAGGGACCCCCCGTAACGATTATTTTTGTATTTTTAGCATCAAAAATGGAAGACTTCCCAATATCGCAGATACGTTTCAAGTATATGAATATGCACGACTCTTCATGCTCAACAAAAAGCTTCTATAAACTAAAAAAATTTGAGGGAAATCCATATAAATTACAAATAATCATTATTTTTGATTTTTATTTTTTTGGTCAAACATAAAAGTTATTTTTTGATTTTTATTTTTTCGATCAAACATAAAAGTCATTTTTTATTTTTATTTTTTTGATCAAAAATAAAAGTTATTTCTTGAGCGATATTTTATTCCTCAAGAATAAAAATTAAGTTTTGAGTTTTAACTTTTTTCGCGGATTGAAAAACTCAAAACGCCGCTGTGCCTTTTTGGCAAGTAATAAATCATAATTATTGGGTGGTATATCCTCATCAACATAGTTTATATTTATGTACATACATTTTTTCACCTGGTACACTTGGCGAATTTTGCCCCATACATACAATATCAATGTGTATACATATAAATATGTTTCAAATTATTGAGCACTTATGCTGACAAGGATATATCATCTAATAATTATGATCAACAACCTGCCAGAAAGGCGCTGCGGTTATTTGAGTTTTTCAATCCGCGAAAAAAGTTAAAACTCAAAACTTAATTTTTATTCTTGAGGGATAAAATATCGCTCAAGAAATAACTTTTATTTTTGACCAAAAAATTAAAATCAAAAATAACTATTATGTTTGATCAAAAAAATAAAAATCAAAAAATAACTTTTATGTTTGATCAAAAAAATAAAAATCAAAAAATAACTTTTATTTTTGATCAAAAAAATAAAAATTTAAAATAACTGCTATTGTTGATTTTTATGAAAAAAATCGGAAAATAATGATTAAATGTGGATTTTTATATTAAAACTCATAACAGTTACGGTCCCTGTTTTGCACTTCCAGGCTTCCGCTTTCGCTGACACTTTATATCAAACTGATACAACTTTGAAATTGCTGGCTTATTTATAGTATCATAATTTTAATTTTAATGGGAACTGAAAACCGGTTTTACCCCCAAGCGAAAGTTCTGGCTCCTAGAATATGGGGCTTGTATTGAATTCTTAGAAGCGTTTGTTATTGAGTTGATAAGCGAATCTTGATACAAGCTTAAGAATACATAAGCAGCTGTGGACTATCGTATCAGTAATGAGGTTTTGAAAATACACGCGGTCTGCGGATGCAACCGAATGTTTACCCAAACAACCGATGCTTACTTTTGCAACCGATTACCTACACATACACCGATCAGCCAAACTACTTACAGAGCGCGCTGTCCTAACTCACACAAATATCATTTCCGGAAACCATTTTAAAGTCATGTTGTTGTTGTTGTTGTTGTTTTAACAACAAAATCACTCCCCGAAGGTTTTGGGGAGTGTTGTCTAAATAACAGTCCTTGGACGGATATGAATCCGGTACGCTCCGGTACTCCCTTGCGGTACTGCCATCTTTTATTTAACTCGTATACAAACCCAAAAAAAGTTATCAAATACCCAGACCACTTAATTGTTTGTGCGTTGCATCCCGATCGGTAAACACCCACAAATTCTAGAGTTTAGACAAAATAAGTACGTACACAATGGAACTAGGAGAAAACCTATGGCAATTGCAGCAGCAATGAAAAAATAAAGTTTATTATTGTTCCACCACTTCTCTTTCACAGCCGTTGCCTGCTTAGAAACAAAATCTTTGGTACGCTCTTTTGGAATATCTTTTATCATATCTTTCGCTGACACTATATCCAATCCACTGAAGTCTTTCAGTAGCTGTGTTGATATGCGCTGATGAGAAAAATGTGCAATTAACTTTTGAAGAGATACATTTTTTTAGTTTGCAACTTACCTGTATTGTTGTTAATAAACTCAGTAGAAGTAGTATTCTCCTCCACATTGCCATGTTTCGCAAACATATGCTGTTAATCCCAGTTGAAGTCGTTTAATATTGACACAAAAGTTGCTTATTTTTGTTTATGTTTTCTTTCAAATAAATATTTCAAAAAATGACAAGTCATTGATTTAAAAAAGCTGGGCTCTTTCGGTTGGAAATATCAAAAAAATTTAAACTTTGTATTTCACTTTTCATTGCATTGCATTTCACTTTTATTTTATTTTATTTTATTTTATTTTATTTTTTCTATTTTGTTTTATTTTAATTTTTTTCATTTCATTTCATTTCGTTTCATTTCATTTCATTTCATTCTATTTTAATTTATTTTATTTTAATTTATTTTATTTTTGAAGTATCCTGGTTCGAAACGAGCTATAGACCTATTAATAATTTTTTTCTGCAGCGAAAAATTATTGTTGTTTTTGGGTTTCTTAATAATTTTTATTAATTATTAAAAGTTTTTTTTTATTATTATTTTATTTTATTTTATTTTAATTTATTTTATTTTATTTTATTTTATTTTATTTTATTTTATTTTATTTTATTTTATTTTATTTTATTTTATTTTATTTTATTTTTATTTATTTTATTTTATTTTATTTTTTCTATTTTGTTTTATTTTAATTTTTTTCATTTCATTGCATTGCATTTCATTTCATTTCATTTCATTTCGTTTCATTTCATTTCATTTCATTCTATTTTAATTTATTTTATTTTAATTTATTTTATTTTTTCTATTTTGTTTTATTTTAATTTTTTTCATTTCATTGCATTGCATTTCATTTCATTCTATTTTATTTTATTTTATTTGATTTTACTTTATTTTATTTTATTTTATTTTATTTTATTTTATTTTATTTTATTTTATTTTATTTTATTTTATTTTATTTTATTTGATTTTACTTTATTTTATTTTATTTTATTTTATTTTATTTTATTTTATTTTATTTTATTTTATTTTATTTTATTTTATTTTATTTTATTTTATTTTAGATTATTTTAGTTTATTTTAATTTATTTTATTTTATTTTATTTTATTTTATTTTATTTTATTTTTATCAACAGAGCAATCGAAGGTTGCTTGAAAACACTGCGAAAAAGAAAACATTCCCTCGAGCTATTTCAATTTACATACAACTGGTCAAACAAACGTCCTTATTTCTAACGATGTGGTTTTTAACATGGTAGGTCAACCCCTGAGGTATGTAAAACCACTCGAAGTCCAACTCTCATATATCGATAAGTAAAGTATTACTAAATTCACAGCCTAGAATATTTTTGAATTTATTAGAATCTTTTAATCACTTTCTCATATAAAATCTTCTTCACGCTACTTCCTCAGAACATCTTTTTGGTGCATGAAAAAAACGCTCTGGCAATGGAAAGTCGCTGCTAATCACCTCAATTCTAACTGTATCGTTAGTGCAGGGTAAATCGATTTCAGACGATAACTTTTGCGCTTCATAGGTACCTTCACTTTCATTCGATAAATATAGAATTAATTGATCAACTAAGTCACTTTTAAATTTTTGCATGTCTGGCGTATCTGGAATCAAGTCTTTTGTTGGTTTTGATTGCGGCTTTCCAATTGTAGTGTTTTCACGCTCTTCGGCAGGATGCGCGAGGATTGTTGACTAAAATTTTGAAATATTTTTTTTATTTAAAATTATTTGCGGTGTGAGATGTGGCTTTACCTGTAAAGCGAGTACTGCGCTTATCAACCAAACCAGCTGACTATTTACACCCATTTTGCACTTCCAGACTTCCGCTTTCGCTGACACTTTATATCAAACTGATACAACTTTGAAATTGCTGGCTTATTTATAGTATCATAATTTTAATTTTAATGGGAACTGAAAACCGGTTTTACCCCCAAGCGATAACTCTAGCTCATAGAATATGGGGCTTGTATTGAGTTCTTAGAAGCGTTTGTTATTGAGTTGATAAGCGAATCTTCATACAAGCTTTAGAATACATAAGCAGCTGTGGACTATCGTATCAGTAATGAGGTTTTGAAAATACACGCGGTCTACGGATGCAACCGAATGTTTACCCAAACAACCGATGCTTACTTTTGCAACCGATTACCTACACATACACCTATCTGCCAAACTCCTTACAGAGCGCGTTCTCCTAACTCACTCAAATATCATTTCCGGAAACCATTTTAAAGTCATGTTGTTGTTGTTTTAACAACAAAATCACTCCCCGAAGGTTTTGGGGAGTGTTGTCGAAATAACAGTCCTTGGCCGGATATGAATCCGGTACGCTCCGGTACTCCCTTGCGGTACTGCCATCTTTTATTTAACTCGTATACAAATCCAAAAAAAGTTATTAAATACCCAGACCACTTAATTGTTTGTGCGTTGCATCCCGATCGGTAAACACCCACAAATTCTAGAGTTTAGACAAAATAAGTACGTGCACAATGGAACTAGGAGAAAACCTATGGCAATTGCAGCAGCAATGAAAAAATAAAGCTTATTATTGTTCCACCACTTCTCTTTCACAGCCGTTGCCTGCTTAGAAACAAAATCTTTGGTACGCTCTTTTGGAATATCTTTTATCATATCTTTCGCTGACACTATATCCAATCCACTGAAGTCTTTCAGTAGCTGTGTTGATATGCGCTGATGAGAAAAATGTGCAATTAATTTTTGAAGAGATACACTTTTCTATTTCGCAACTTACCTGTATTGTTGTTAATAAACTGAGTAGTAATAGTATTTTCCATACAATTGCCATATTTCGCAAACATTTGCTGTTAATCCCAGTTGAAGTCGTTTAATATTGACACAAAAGTTGCTTATTTTTGTTTATGTTTTCTTTCAAATAAATATTTCAAAAAATGACAAGTCATTGATTTAAAAAAGCTGGGCTCTTTCGGTTGCAAATATCCATATAAGTATATAATACTTCTATATTGCTAGTAAAGAACTGTGAAGCGTGTCAAACATTACAGTACAGACCATTGTCAATATCTACAAGTCGCGAATGTGTGACAGAAGCATTCACAATAGATAACAGCTGTGATCACCTGATTTGCAGAGTTGCTTTTTCGCAGAGTCGTAATTGGTAGTAGCAAACGTTCATTTAATTCGTATTTAAAATTAATAAAAAGTTTGTTTAATTAAGTCGATTCCGAGGCAAAATTCTTGCTAAGATAAACCCATTCTGTGTCAGAAAATCCGAAAGTTGTTATAGACAAACTTAAGATTTTATAAAACTAAGCTTATTGTCCATCTAATAATTCCAACTTACGATTGTTCTATTTAAA
>OX608080.1:100810459-100827959 GCA_951509765.1 Sphenella marginata | reverse complement strand
TTCTGATCTTTTTTCGGAATATTTTCGGTATTGATTTCGGTATAATTTTCGGGACTGTTTTCAGGTCTTTTCGGGATCATTTCTGATCTTTTTTCGGAATATTTTCGGTATTGCTTTCGGTATAATTTTCGGGACTATTTCGGGACTTTTCCCAAATTTTTTAGAGATTGTTTCGAGGTTCTATCGGAATCATTTCAGCATAATTTCGGCACTGTTTTCCGGTCTTTTCGGTATCATTTTTGACACTTTTTCTCGATTACTTTATGGACTATTTCAGGATGAGTTCGGGATTGTTCTTGCCACCTTTAAGAATAATTTTGGGATGGTTTCCTAGAAAATTTGCGGAACTTTTTCGAAATTTTTTCGAGATGATTTCAGGTATTTTTCTGAATAGTTGTCCATCACCATTTTCAGAACATTTAACCTTCATAAATTCCTATCTCAGCTGAAAATGTATGAAACTTTCATTCAGATAGGGCATTTGTGAAACTAATTTTGAGATAGGGCGTTCTTCAAACAAATCTTGAAATAAGGTGTTATTGAAAAATATTTTGAAATATGGTGATCCTCCTTTAAGCAGTCGATTTCTAGTTTCAAACACTTATTTTTTGAAAAGCTGGTTTAGTTTAAATTATAAACCAAATTTAGTTTGGTACGAAATGTAGTTCGCAGAAGTAGCTGGAAACTACTGACAAATGGCTAAAACACTTTGATGGTACCCAATTTGGAACTTGAATCCGGTACATTCGAACATCTTTTCAAATGCAGAAGATTTAACAGGAAATCCCAATACATTAAGTTGAAAACTGGTATTAAATAGCAATTGTCAATTAATCACATAATAAAACTAAAATACTCGTAATCGATAATTACGGAAGTATGCTGGGAATACAACAAAAAAAATGCTATTTATGTACATCCAAAGCGCTGTCGATTATATTTTATACGCAATAACAAGTTTATAACATTCGCATAGGCTTGCAAGTAATTACAAATACATTTAAATTTATTGTCTTGTATTTTATTTGAAATGAGAAAGCATTAAGCCACAATGACAATAACAATAACAAACGCCAGAAATCAAGACAAAATAAAAACAAAAAAAAATAGAAAACGGAAAACAGAAAACAGAAAATGTGCAATTCGAATGCGCATTTGGAAAAACTGGTTAGACGCGTTTTTGTTGTAGACGCTGCGGTCTAGCTTTGTGGCATTGTCTGTCTGTTTATTTTGTAGGTGAATTGCATAATCGGGAAAAATCAGCTAAACCGCAAACGAAACCAGCTGCTGCTGGGAAAAGCTAGTTGTGCGAAACTACTAACCCAGTAGAATTGACTGAGGGAAAATGTGCGCTAAAAAATAGAGAGAATAAAGCTAACAAAAATGAGGAAAAAATAGAGAGAAAAATGATGTGAAGAAGGCATGCGAAAAAAAAACTAGCAAGAGTTAGTGTTGCCAGCACAAACTTCATACATAAATGATCCGAGATGAGACCAAATTGGAACATGAACCAAATATCGGCCATGATCTTTTGAAATCAATTTCATTACTAACTATTCCTTATAATCAGCTCTTGGCTATATATACTATATGTAATCACTTTTTTTGCTAAAACTCAAGTACTGATTAATGCATATTCCTTCATAATTTATTCGTGTTCACGCGGTAACAAACTTAACCTAGTGCCCCCAGCAAACTATGGCAACACCCAACAATTTTGAGCGCACGTACTTGCCACTACTGCTAAGTTGAACTGGTTTAACTTGCTGCACAAAATTGTATACCCAGTTGCACTAGCTCAAATGCAAGCTGATAAAACTAGTAAAAATGTATAAAAGTCGATTTTGCTTGAATTAAACCAGACCTGTTAAACTAATTGATTAAGATTAAAAAACAACTATATTAAACTAAATGTTCGATTATCACAATTAATCAATTATTACAGAAATAAAATTTTTTATTTGGTTATCAATGATTAAGATTAATAATTATTATTTAACAGGTTTGGATAAAACTAGTAAAAATATACAAAAGTCCATTTTGAAAGGGAACTAACCAGTGGTGGGCATATTGCGCTTTCAAAGACAGGCAGTAATAAAATAAAAAGATCAAGATGCAGAGTAAGAAGAAGAGAAATGATAGCGTAAGAAAGAGATAGAATCGTCTATCTACCCGAAATTTCTTAAGAAGCATTAACCAAAGGCTTCTGCTGCATTGGAAAAGAGCTTTTTTTAAAAAAGGGTAACTTAAAATGCGCAGCTGGGTATATATTGCACCTTTTCTCCAACACAGCGCTTTTGGTTTTTTGTGAATGTTTTTTCTATTTATTTTCTCAATAACAATTTTTTTCTGCTAAAAAGAAATTGTTGACGAAAAGTTTAAATCAGCATGCAAAGAGTACAAAATGACTCAAATATGACGCGCCTTTATTTTAACTGCCGCTTTGCTGCTGGGAAAATAGCGGTTAGCGGTTTGCAACTTTTCGCGTTTTATTTTTAAGGTAGTATTCAAACACCACAACCGCACAACTATAAACTCTGCACCTTCCGAACGCCTACTCACCACGCGAATGGCTGAATGGCTTGGCTGCCGTTTTAGCTCGCTGACATATTCGCGCATCATCGCTTAATGCGCACGCAGACTCAGTCAAGCGACGTATGAATGATGGCGCTGTAAGCGAATGACTTTAAATTGGAAGCAACAACAGCAGTTATAGTAACTGTTACAACAACACTAGTGGCGTTATTGAATTGGCCGGTGGGCATATATGCTGATTTGGTTGAGTCGAAATATTTTTCGGCTCTTTTTATTACTCGAGGTAGCTGGTAAAAACTTCCTGAAAGCAGAAAAAAGTCGTAACTCAAAATTTTTTGTATTTGCTAGAGCACACTAAAAAAAAAAAAAAAAAAAAATATTTTGTTCCAAAAAGGAAATGCATTTATTTAATTCCCTCACCACCACTGCTTTTTATCCATTTTTCAACAAATCGCACAATTTTTTTCCATCGTTTTTTTTAGTTGTTAGTCATTTGCAATCAAAGTCCATGCTCGTGCAATAGCCAACAGCTGGTTGCACGCAAAGTACGCACGATCAAAAAAATAAAGAAAAAAATAAACCGAAAAAAATTAACCACAACCAGCACGCACAACAAAGCAATGAAATAAAGACGATGTAGTGCAACAGGTTATGCGGTTTTAGGCCAAGTCCAAAAGCAATCAAACATGCGTAAGAAGTTGTATGAGAATAACTATATTTGTAAGAACATATGTACGCATAAAGTTGGCCAAATATATACCAGCAAACCAAATGAATGGCACAACTAAAAAGGAGCGGCATTGCACCCTGCAATATATCGTCCGTGTAGTAAAACTTTACTCCTTCAACTAATCACTTTCTGGAGCTTCTGCGGTGCATATCTAAAGGTAGCACTCCATTACTGGCTTCTTAGGCATTGCAGGTGTTCTTGGGTCTAAACTTGAGTGTGAACCCTGCCTGAAACTGTCAAGACGGTAGTCAAGGCATTCAGGCTTAAGACTGTGACCGATTGGCACAAACAATTTTAACCGAACACCTTTCGAAGTGCTCCAGTTGACTGGGTTTTACGCACCCAAGTAGATTTACGGACTTAAATCAATCAAGTACTGGCTCCAACCATATATGTACATACATACATGGTACACATACATATGTATATATGCATAAAACACATTGCCAGACGCGAACGAGTCAAGTTCTGCTTGATGACTAACTGCACGAACGACTTACTGGCAGGCTAGCCGCTAGGCTTATTTTTTTTTAATTTTTTTTTTTGCCAATCAGTCGGTCAACCAACTAACCGAACGACCAAGCAAATAACCGGTATCATTGAATGACTTTAAATCAAGTTAGCGGTTATTGCGTGTTCTTGTTTATAAATAAACATAATGAAGTCAATGTGTGAGAGACTCAAAGCATGAGTATGGGTATGGTTATTGTTGCATTTTATTTTTGTTGCTGCCGGCATGCAAGCGACTATTGCACAATGTTTGCACGACTTAATGTGATAACAACAAAATAAAAATGCATTGTTTGAGAGCGCGTTGTTTGGGTGGGTTGAATTAAGACGCCCAGAAGAGATAATGGGAGCAGAGGCAATTATATTGATTTGGTGTCATAGAAGCTATGATGGGAAGTAAGAAAGAATACAGAAGCAAAGTAAGAAATATAAAATAAATGAAAAATGAATTAAATAAAAAAAGTATTTTATATAAATTAAAATAAAATAAAATAAAATAAAATAAAATAAAATAAAATAAAATAAAATAAAATAAAATAAAATAAAATAAAATAAAATAAAATAAAATAAAATAAAATAAAATAAAATAAAATAAAATAAAATAAAATAAAATAAAATAAAATAAAATAAAATAAAATAAAATAAAATAAAATAAAATAAAATAAAATAAAATAAAATAAAATAAAATAAAATAAAATAAAATAAAATAAAATAAAATAAAATAAAATAAAATAAAATAAAATAAAATAAAATAAAATAAAATAAAATAAAATAAAATAAAATAAAATAAAATAAAATAAAATAAAATAAAATAAAATAAAATAAAATAAAATAAAATAAAATAAAATAAAATAAAATAAAATAAAATAAAATAAAATAAAATAAAATAAAATAAAGTAAAATAAAATTAAATTAAATGAAAAAAATAAAATAAATTAAAATAAAATCAAATAAAATAAAATAAAATAAAATAAAATAAAATAAAATAAAATAAAATAAAATAAAATAAAATAAAATAAAATAAAATAAAATAAAATAAAATAAAATAAAATAAAATAAAATAAAATAAAATAAAATAAAATAAAATAAAATAAAATAAAAAAATAAAATAAAATAAAATAAAATGAAATAAAATGAAATAAAATAAAATAAAATAAAATAAAATAATTTTGTTGTTGGATTTTGCGGTCTATTTTGTTTACAAATTTGTAAGTTATGAGCAAGCTCAAATAAAATAAAATAAAATAAAATAAAATGAAATAAAATAAAATAAAATAAAATAAAATAAAATAAAATAAAATAAAATAAAATAAAATAAAATAAAATAAAATAAAATAAAATAAAATAAAATAAAACAAAATAAAATAAAATAAAATAAAATAAAATAAAATAAAATAAAATAAAATAAAATAAAATAAAATAAAATAAAATAAAATAAAATAAAATAAAATAAAATAAAATAAAACAAAATAAAATAAAATAAAATAAAATAAAATAAAATAAAATAAAATAAAACAAAATAAAATAAAAAAATAAAATTTATAATAAATAAGTTAAACCAAGTTAAGTCAAAGTGCAGCTAAACCCTGCAATGTCCCTTCCAAACTTACAAATAACTCTCAGCCGTTTTTCCCTCTTTCATTTTTACCTCTGCTTACACTGTAACCTTTAGTCTAACTCAATTACAAAGTTTTATATGAAATTGGAAAAAGTTCCGTAAGTTATGTCACAGATTTACGCATGTAAACATATTACTTGAAACTTTTACTACGCAACACACATTTTTCATAGTCAATTTATTTCTCTGCTCTGCAACCGCACACGTGCCAGGCAGTAGGCATGACACATGTAGGAACATTACAAATTACTGGGCTTATTCGTTGGGCTTTGCACGAAAAAAAATTTATTCTGATTATTTATGCTTTGAAGAAGCAAGTGAGTGATTCACGCACTGCCTAAAAAATTTAAGTGTTTCCGTGTCTATTTCCTTTTCGAGTTTAGCTGAAGCTTTCACAAAATATGCCGAGTTGGGAAGCACGTGGAAGGTGATAAATTTCGTTGCGATTATATTATTTATGTTATTGCATGAGACAGTATTTTAGCAACAAATTGCTAATAAAATGAAAACATAAAAGTGATGCTGCAAAAAAATAATGAAATGCTAACCGTTCTGCGGATATGAAATGAGCGATTCTGTTGAAGATTTGCAGCAATTTATTAGAAAGGAAAGGTGTTTCATAAGCACCTTCCGCGAAGTAAATATGCATGGCAATTTGAAAAATTTTTCATAAATAAAATCAAATTTTTCCTGGAAGTTTATGGAAAAAAAACTAACATCCGTAAAAAAAAAATCTAAAAAATGCCGGGAAATTATTGAGTGAAGCTAAAATTTAATAAGCTGCAGAGTTGCATAATAAAAATTTTTCTTAGAATGATAGATACACAAAAATATTGAAATTTTTTTGGCACTTTTCTAAACTTTTACAAACTTTCCTGAGCTTTTTGGAAGCTTTCAAAAGCTCTAAAATATTTTGGTTTTTTGGCAACTTTTTGAAACTTTGACTAACACTTCTGAGCTTTTTGGAAGCTTTAAAAAGCTCTAAAATATTTTGGTTTCTATTTTAGATTTGTTTACATTTGAAATGAAAATTATAATTATAAAACTTTTTTTTTCCTGGAAAGCTCACAGCTTTAAGCTTAACTAGTCGAGTACCGCAAATATACCAATCTCATTGCACTTCTCACCACTTTTACTGCCTCAAATGCTTGCGTTTGCTTTAATGATCTGCGTTTCAAAGCTCCCTTGTGTTATGGATTCCACATAAAAGCAATAAAACACTTTATTGGCACTCAACAGCGAAAGTTTTTTAATGAAATCGTTCAATGGTTTGCGTTTCAAGTTGATGTTGCTCATACGCCATGGTCAGCGCTTTGGAGAAAATGAAAAAATTATTCATTTCACCGCCAATTGTAGGGATGTACTTTATTTATTACAAACATAAAAATATTTTCACGCAAAATTAACATTTTTATAATAACTTATTTGCCAATTTACTGCTTATATAGCGCCGATTACAATTTCTAGTCTTCCAAATTTCAATTTTGTTTGGTTCTAATTTTGTAAGTTAGATTTATTTCTTTTAATATTATTTTTTTATTTATGTTTTGCATTACCATCATTGAGTTATGTGGCCAACACCCGAAACCCTTTTAAATGAGATACCCTTGAAACGACTTCATCGGCATTCTCGCCCTTTAAAAAGGCTTTCTTCATTGTTCTTCGAATGTTTTGTTTGACGTTGTGTGTTCATTACCAATTTATCTCTCTTTTGTTTATCTCTTCTTTTTCTTTGGACATATGCATATGTATTTGCGTAGCTTCACTTGTAAACATGCATTCATACATTCCTTTTGTTTATTATGCATATAAAATTTGCTATTTTGTTTACATTGTAGCAATTGATATGTTACTTTATTGTTGCTCATTGTCCTTTATGTTGTCGCTGTTAAATTATGCAACAAATGTTGTTGTGGAAAAAAATATAGACGGCATGCTACTGATATAGAAACTACGCAAATACATATTCACAATAAATTTATTTATTTTTTTTTCAAATATTCACAATGTTTTTGTGAACGGTTTGGGTTTGGGAGTCACCACTGCACAGTGGGCCAGGAAGGTGTCAAAAACGGCCATAATTCAAAATCTTATCGAAATAGCTTTAAAATTGCTAACTTTAAATTTATAATGTTTTGGTTTAAATTTTCTTAGGTTTAGAATTAAAAAATTTTTTTTTTTCGTAATTTTTTTATTAATATTTTTTTTTTAATTTTTAATTTTTTGACTATAATTTTTAAATTTTGAGTTAACAAAGTTTTTTTGTTTATAATTTTTTTTATCAATTTTTTTGTGTATTTCAATTTGTTTTTCTTTGTAACTTTTTTTTTCTTTAATTTTTAAAAAACTCAAAAACTCAAAAACTTACAAATTTGTAAACAAAATAGACCGCAAATCCAACAACCAAATTAATTTTTTTTGTTTTTTTTTTTGCCTTTGTTAACTTGAGAATTTTAGTTTTTTTTTTAATTTTTACAAATCCTTTGTGTTAAATTTTTAGAAATTTTTTCTCTTGAAACTCTCCACGAAGAAAATTCTTCAAAAGCCAAGCGTTAAATATTTTTTTAGAATTTTCATTTCTTTGAATTTATTCACTAGGAAAATTCTTCAAAGCCAATCGTTTAAAAAAAAATTTAATTTTGAGAGTTTTAATTTGTCAATTTTTAGAAATTTTTGTTGGAAATAAAACCTTAAACAACGAAATACTCCAAAAGCCAGCTGTTTTAAACTTTTTTTTTAATTTTTTAGAAGTTTTTTCAGTCAGAAAATACATCAAAATCCAAGCGTTTTAAACAATTCCTTTTTGATGTTTTAAAAATTTTTTATGTTTTTTTTGTTAAAAATAAAATTTTAACTGGTAAAATACTTCAAAGGCAAAGTGTAAACCAAAAAAAACCACATTTTTGGGATTTTTTTTTGTTAAAAACAAGATTAAAAAAAATTTTTTTTTGGGAATTTTTAGAATTTCTTTTTAAAAAAAATTTAAGAAAAAAATTTTTAAAAATTTTCAGAAAGAAAAGAAAATGCTCATTAAACTTTTTCAGCCAGTTCTAATTTGCTAAATGTCATACCCAAATTGATTCGAAATACATATTCGAATATTCGGTTTTGTATCTAAAAAATTTTCTAAATAGTTTCTTAAAAAAATTGAAGATTTTAATGACCATTTTTTAAAGTAAAATCAGCTTTCGTGAACTTTGTGAAAACTTTGAAATTTCATTTTGTGAATACTAAATTTTTTTGTTGGCAACTTTTTTCACAACCAACATTGAGTTAGGTTGTTAGTGCATTATTGAAGAGTACAGAAAACGGATTTAGGCTGCTTGCTTTTTGTCAATATTTCGCACAAATGCCCTAAGTAATCAAACTGAAATATAAGTTCGTGATAGTTGTGGCAGTTGGCAGCTTCTCTTGGAGTTAGCGTTTCGTTATTAAGTGTTTTTTATCATAAATAGTCAACTAAAAGGAAGTTTAATATGAAAGTTTTCTAATCAAAGTAAATTAGTTTCGAAACTTGCAAAAAGAATACTTCTTTTTAGACTTTTCCGTTTATTAAAACTTACCAAAAGTCATCAATCATTCCAATTGCATTTGCTTATGGTAAATCCTTACTAACGAAGCTACCTTTTTGCAGCAGCTTTGTGAGTAGTTCAAAAAGAGTTGCTTAGCCAATTGCATCCACAACTAAATCCAACGTATTTGCTGATTAGTTGAGCATATCGACTGATAGTTGAAAGAGTTGAAAGGTCAAAAAACCACAAATAAATAAATGTGCGTTGAAAAAGCAATCAATGACTGATGCGACAAATTAAGCCAAACGAGTATGGTCTTACTAATTGCAATGCTGCTAATTGCTGCATTTAAAAGTTCAAACTTAACACTTTCATTTAGGTAGGTAAATGTAGAGCAGGGTGGTGTGTATGTTGGCCTCCAAGCCGTTCGTGCTTAATTTAAAAAGTTTGCTGAGTAAGCTTTATTGACAGCGTGTCCGCAAAAATTAAATTAAATAAATTTGCTGTTTATTGAATATATTAACCTTACGACACGTTTCATTTTTTATACCATTATGCATTTCATAAAGCACTTTTCATTAATAACGTAATTTTAAATTATTCTTTTCACGCTTCTCTGCTCTTTACAGATTTACAACAACACATACATACATATGTGATCTCACTTAAATTGAAAATACTTAAACTACACTGAGGCACTGCGCCACTGATAACAACAAAAGCACCAAAAAGGCTCAAAAGTGCAAATGATTTTAAAGCTAGCAATTTTGCAAAGTACTACAACAACAACTCATTAAAGTAAACTTAAAAAAAGAGAGTAAAAAAAGCAAAAAAATAAAAAGGAAAATCAAAAGTTCCCTCAAGATGCTTCAGTAGAGGTAAGCAATCAATCAAATGTGTTTTGGCTTAAAATGATTAAAAGTTCAAAGGTGACATTCCAAGTATTAAACTTAAGCTCTGTAGAGTATTTAACCTTTGAGCTTTATTATTTTTAATGCCTTAGATTTATTAGTATGAGATTTGTAAATGGAATTTGAAACAACAACAACAGATACTCGTAGTAAGGCAACACCTTCTGCGTGCGCCATTGCGTATGAGTAATATTCAAAGTAACACAACTGATATATCTATTTACAGATCTACATATCTATCTATCTATATACATATATATAATATTCAAATGAATAAGTCGATCGTAACTAACTTTAAAACACGCACTGGATATCTTCCAAGAATGGTTATAGGCTAAAAAATATTTTGATATATATAAGAGGCGTGGCACCTCCCACACAACTGGAGTATTTCAGGGTCGATATCTCTGGTAGTATTTAGTTTAGACCACTGAAATATGGTGAGGCGTTAAATAAGATTAATTCTTACCTCCTCCAGAAAACCTGGGGAAAACAAAAAAGAGGGCGTGGCACCTTCCATTGAATAGAATTTTTATAGTCCATATCTCTGGAATTATTAAGGTTAGACCAATGAAATTTATTGAGACGTTATATGAGATTAATCATTGCCACCTCCATAAAAACTGAGCATAACGAAAAAGGGGGCGTGGCGTCTTCCATATAAAAGGAATATTTCATAGTCCATAAATCTGAAATCATTTAGGTTACGTAGGGTGAAATCGACGCGTATAAGGTAGTTTTAATATAAATCTGGAACCCCCTCCCCGAAGTCCTTGATCCATTATTGGGTTTAAGGCCCTATTTCACTTTTCAAAAAAGCCAAATTTAGAGGCTATTTTTTTAAATTATGATAAAACTTCAATTATTTGTTAAATATTAGTTTTAAAAAATTTTCCATACTTTCGTAGAAGAAACCAAATTCCAAAACGAGATTCGGGATTTTAAAAACGGATCCCGAAAATGTCGATATTGCAAAACTCGAACATTTATACATCTCTAATCTTTGTCAAATCATTGAAGTCATGCCATTTTATTATCCAATCAAAAGCTAATTTGTACAAATTATTCAATTAAGTATGGTTGTGTTAGCTAAATAGTTAAGACACACTTCGTCAAGAATGAAAGCAGCAACGCAGTGAATATAACTGCACTATTTAAGTCAAGATCATGCATAGCAAAAAAGGAAATATGCACGTACATATGTTTTTAATAAATTGAATGAAAATTTAATAATAATAATTCAGTGATGTAGCAAAGGATTAGATCTGCAAATAACTTGTTGTTATAGTGTAACTGCAATAACAATTTGTAAATGCATTTCCTCATATATTAAATGCCTCAATTTTCCAAAATCCCTATTGCAATTTCTTAGACACAATTCAATTTGAATTAGCAAATATTTATGACAATTTTATAGATTTATATTGGCTTGATGACATTCGTAGCCACTCACATAAATACATACATATGTACATGCAGACATATTTATATGATTACGTGATAATATTTACTAAGCTTTAAGTTGAAGGTAAGGTCTTAACCTTTGAACGTGAATGTGTGAAATATGAATGTCTCGTGTTTAAATGGAACGAGCAGCATAACAAATGCACACTAGACCGTGCAATTAATGAGCTTTTCGGGAGAGTGTTTTTACAGTTTTATTCAGGGTTTGAATTTGTGGCTTCTAAAATTGATTTTAATATGAAGCGAACAGAAGCAAAGGAGCTCAATGAATTTTTTTTGTTTTACTTTATTTTATTTTATTTTATTTTATTTTATTTTATTTTATTTTATTTTATTTTATTTTATTTTATTTTATTTTATTTTATTTTATTTTATTTTACTTTATTTTACTTTATTTTATTTTATTTTATTTTATTTTATTTTAATTTATTTTATTTTATTTTATTTTATTTTATTTTGTTTTATTTTATTTTATTTTATTTTATTTTATTTTATTTTATTTTATTTTATTTTATTTTATTTTATTTTATTTTATTTTATTTTATTTTATTTTATTTTACTTTATTTTACTTTATTTTACTTTATTTTATTTCATTTCATTTCATTTTATTTTATTTTATTTTATTTTATTTTATTTTATTTTATTTTACTTTATTTCATTTCATTTCATTTTATTTTCTTTTATTTTACTTTATTTTATTTTATTTTATTTTATTTTATTTTATTTTATTTTATTAAATTTTTTTATTTTTTATTTTATTTTACTTTATTTTGTTTCATTTCATTTTATTTTATTTTATTTTATTTTATTTTATTTCATTTCATTTCATTTTATTTTTTTTTATTTTACTTTATTTTATTTTATTTTATTTTATTTTATTTTATTTTATTTTATTTTATTTTATTTTATTTTATTTTATTTTATTCTATTTTATTTTTTTATATTTTTTTTATTTTTGTTTTATATGTATACCATTCATTCTTGCCTTAGCGCACGGTTTAAAGCACACATATGTATATGCCCTAAATAATACTTTTGTATACTCGCATACTTCACATGCTTACAATAAAGCTTACATAAATACGCTTAAGTAAGCGGATAAGCAAACGTGACTGCTGCATGTGACTAAATGGCAAAAATGTCGTCCTCTTCTATACTTTCATATTTTTTTCTAGTACAACTCTTAGCAGTCAACCATGGCAATGGCAAAGAAAATGTGATGCTAAGAATATGAAGAATGAATATGCCGAAGTGCACTTAAGTCACGCCTTTCACATGTACCTAGATGCGCAATGGACATGTGCCTGTAAGTAATACTTAGATACATGAATCTATTTGTGTTGTGCTACAAAGGAAACAAAAGCTTAACAAAGAGACACAAAGACAAAAAATGTATTTAAATAGATTTGTAGTGTGAAGGGAAACTATGACAGCAAATATGGCGCATGGTTTTAGAACTCGCTTATGGAAAAGAAAACAAAGATTCAGAGACCACGGGTTTAACTACGAAAGGACACTCAAATAAAAACGTGGCAGGGTTTTTTTTCAACAAAGTCGTAGCACATCTAAAAATATTTCAGTTTTTTTCTCATTTCTTTATTTTCACAGCCCGTAATTGCAGCAATTTAACGTCCATACGCCTTGTTGATTACAGCAAAGAAATAAATATTCAGATGATTATAAGAGTGCCAAGGTTTCTATTCGTCTATTTTCCAGTTTTTGTTTTTATAAAAAAGTAGGCGGCATTTATGTAACAATTCTGGGTTAGAAGGTCAAAACTTAAATCAGCAATACATTTAAACATACGTAAATAGCGTTGAAAGGTGCTTTAAGTCGGCATCATTTGCGGTTGCGGTCGAACAAAGCGCCAAGTACAGGGTGATCCATAGAGTAATTTTTAATTAGATTTTGTTTTGATAAAGTATTAACTAACACAAATAGTCTTTTATTCATCATTTAGCCTTTCTTAGGAGGTATGTGGGCACAAAAATGTTTTAAAGAGGGCTTGGTGTCAACAAAAATAATTATTAATTATTTTCGTCAACTCGCTTAAAATAGAACACGGCTCAAATAAACTCATAGACATTGCTACTTGCGTTTTTTGTTTAGATATATCAAAACCTAATCATTTACACGCCAGAAGGCTCACCTTGTATATAACCCTACAGCACATTTTTCCATTTGCTAACTTATTGCATTCGAGTATTTTTTTCCAATTTTAATGCCTTATGCCTTGAATTACAATTTACCTACATATTTTAAGTCTCCCACACATAGTTTTAAATTTTTTATATTTGCATAAGTAGGCCTTTGCACACACACACACATGCAAATGTATCTTATATGCCGCCTGCAAGGATATTTACACATTTACCTTTTTCTCGGCGAAGGTCGCATATAAAAGTTTTGTTTTTATATTTTAACTCAGCAGCTTACATGTTTTAATGCAAATAGATATGTATGTATGCGTAGGCATGTGTGAAATGTGTACATTAAATGCAGTAAAGCGACGAAACGAACTATTGCCGATTTCAGCCGCATTGGTGTCACTGGCTTGCAATGCACCCTGGCAAGACTTTGCTTGAACGACACACCCTCGACGCTGGGCAATACATATTTGATATACGAATTTTTAGCGCTTTTCAAATCTTTTTTTTTATTTTTTTTTGCTTTTTTCTCTTTCCTTTTTTATTTTTTAAGCTTTTCTCTTTTTTCAATCTCGCCCCAACACCACAGCGCGTTATGTTACTTTTTTCTAAACACTAAACGAATGAGCGCGTGTAGGGAAACAGTTTTTGCTTTTCCCCCCATTCTGTGCGTGAAACAGTTTTCAACTTTTCGCAATTTTATCTCAATTTCTATTCATATTTTTTTTATAATTCTTCACTTCCCTTCTTTCTAGTTTTTAATTTTTTTTTGAACTGCCCGCAAGGCTTTTCATAACGTTTTATCTCTTTTTTTTTTTTGCTGCCATTACTCCTCTCACGTTTTCTTTTTTCTTTATCTTGTTTGCAGTTTGTGGCTTTAACTTTGCGCCACGCTTGTAGATTGTGGATTTTAGTGATTTGAAAGAGCTCTCGTTTAGCCGATGTTATGTGTTGGGATTGCTGAATATGATTGCATAGATATCATGTGCTGTATGAATTTTTAAATTTCCTATTTTGAAGGTTTTTAGTACAGTAAAGTAGTAGATTACCTTCGAGTTAGAATCTTATTTTTATGTTTAAAAGCTTCGTAGCAAGCGTACCATGGCGTATGAGCAACTTATGAGATTTATGAATTTGGAACCAGATTTGTTAAATAATGATTACTAATCGTAATGATTACCGGTTTGATTGATTATTTTCCTGAGAATCCATTTAATGATTGATTACAAATAAATTTTAATTTTTAATGATTATTTTTCAATTAAATTAAAAATAATAGAAAAAATCATGATTTTATCACGATTATTAATAATATTTAAAACAATTGAAAATAATCGAAAGTATGTAATCAAAAAAACTGTTTTAAAAAAAACGTTTAAAAAAATAAAAAATAATTAAAAGTAATCAAAAAAAACAAAAAAAAATCGATAATGATCAAAAGTAATCTAAAAATTAAATATAATCAAAAATAATATAAAAATTAATACTAATCAAAAAATCTTAAATAATCAAAAGTAATTAAACAATCGAAAGTAATCAAAAAATCAAAAATAATGAAACATAATCAAAAGTAATCAAAAAAAAAATCGATAATGATTAAAAGTAAACTAAAAATATCTAAATATAATCAAAAGTAATCAAAAAATCAAATATAATCAAATGTAATCAAAAAATAATCAAAAGTAATCAAAAAATCAAAAATAATCTTCAAATCAAAAACAATCGAAAATAACCATAAGTAATCAAAAAATCAAAGATAATCGAAAATACTCAAAAGTAATCAAAAACGCTTTTGAATTAATCAAAAATCATTAAAAGTAATCAAAAACTATTTTTCGATATTTTTGATTTTTTCAATTACTTTTTATTTATTTTTTTTATTACTTATGATTAAGTTTTTGTTTTTTTTTCTGCTTATTTGTAGCTCGGAAACCAATAAAAAAAATCATTACCAATTAAAAAATTCGCCTAATCAATTGATTACTAATTACTAGTCAAACTTAACAGTTCTGGTTGAAACTATGCAAATTAGTTTTTATTTTTAACGCGTTTTTTTCCTTGCTAAAGTAATATCTATAAATTTTAATTCTAGAAAATTCTAATTAATTAAATTTTATTGAATAAAAATGTTAAATCAGTTCACCGAACAAAATACAATAACAAAAGGCAAAATACATTTAAAATATATTAATAAATTAATCCGCTTTTATATTTATCCCCAAGTTAAAACATTCAGTCAACCACATTTTAGTACTCTTCAATAACAACAAAATTTCCCAAAATAACCTCGAGCATTCTTAATTAATTTCTTAACAATTTTTAATTGCCATTATCTCAAGCTGGTTAAATTTCATTTAATATTGTCCCATGAATTCTAATTACTCTTTCTATGCTTTTTTATTGTGCCAAGGGCAATTCCCTTACCACTGGTCAATAGTCAGCAGTTATTTGCCTTCCCCTCTCTCTTTTTTTGCACACAACTAAATTATTGAAATTTAATTAGTTTACACTTTTCGTCGTCATACTCGTTGTAGCAGCATGCAGATCTAGATGCCGGCCATGCTCGTAGCTACAAAATTTTCATTCTTGATTACTACCTACACTACAACAAACGAAACAAAAAAAAAAAAAAAATATTTTCAATGCCATTGTAATCCAGTTTAATTTTTTTGTTGCTTTTGCTACTGCCTCTGCCTTTCTCCTACTGCTTTTCTTCCCCTTCTACTGTCTCTGCTTTCTCTGGTTTAGTTTAAATGTGCTGGCGTATTGCCCTCGGCGTTACACTAATCTACCATTGCCATCTATTGCTGCCAATTTTAATTTGCATTTAGTTTTTGTAATGGTTGCTATCTTCTTGCTTGCTTGACATTGTTGGACCGCAGTCAATTTGAATAATACGAAATGTGAATGCAATGCAAAATTTTTTTTTGTCAGCATGCCATTTGTTGATTTGTAATTTTGAAATGAAATGTACGTTTGCGTGTAGCGAATGCAGTGAATAATAGATTTTTTAGTTTTAGTTTTTCATTCATAAAATATTCATTGTTAAAAGCCATTTTAAGCTATATCGTAATTGACTCTAGTTAAAGTGTATTTAAATGTCTGCATTCTAGATAAAAGGATTATTTTTAAATGTATTACACAAAGTGCTTAAATATTTTTTTTTTATTGTGGTGATGAAAATGAAAAATGTAGTACTAAAACAAGCATCAAATGATTTTATTTATGCGTTGGAAAAATTTAAAAATTTCAGCGCGATTTTTGAAATAATTAAAAAGAAAAGTTTTTAGTGTATAAGTAAAAAAATTTTTTATTTTAATTTGAAAATTGAATTTATCTGAAGTACTTAGGAACCTAATTTCTGACATTTTCCAGAACTATAAATATTTCAAAATTTTGCTGACGAACCTCAGAATTTTTTCAACAACATACAATTTCAAAATTCTTTTGAAGAACGCTCTATCCCAAAATGAGTTTCAAAGACATACTATTTGCACGCAAATTGTATACATTTTCAGCTGAGATAGAGCGTTTTTGAGTCGAATTTTGAAATATAGCGTTTTCAAAAAAATTTTGAGATACGGATTTTTTTTAATATTTTCAAATAGTGTGATTGATTTTGCACTCAGCAGTCGATATGTACTTGCATATCTCTCAATTTGCCATGCTTGTTCTTTACATATGTAAATAGTGAAGTTATACTAATTTTGTTGTTGTTTTATTTTTGACGAAGTATGTCTTAACTATTTAGCTAATACAACCATACTTAATTGAATAATTTGTGGAAATTAGCTTTTAAATGGATAATAAAATGGCATGACTTCAATGATTTGACAAAGATTAGAGATGTATAAATGTTCGAGTTTTGCAATATCGAGATTATCGGGATCCGTTTTTAAAATCGCGAAACTCATGAGATTTATTTATAATAACTTATGCTGCAAAAGTAAAGAAAATGTCATAAAAGCTGTATAATTATAAAGTTCTTAACAATTAATTTAAATTTTTATCATTATTTAAAAAAAAACATAAGCTTTTTAGTTTGAGTTTAATTTTAATAAATTTGCTTGCT
>OX608080.1:100600459-100805459 GCA_951509765.1 Sphenella marginata | reverse complement strand
AAAAAAAGGGGTAGAAAGCTAGACAAAGATTAAGACACGCGAATCAAAAAAGTGGGTAATTTTTGGCAAAATGCTTCTCTGTGCAGATGTGAGTCCTCAAAAGCTGCATACTTTCAGGCAGCCGACTTTTTGTATGGGTGAACTGTTCACATTAGTTCGGCATGTCCTATAAAGCGACCATTTGTACCCATTTATACGAAAACAGGTGCGAATGAACTAATCCACTTTCTATCCAAATGGGTAATTTTAACGCCTATAAATATGCTACAAAAGCTAAAATTGACTTACACCCCTATGAGTATGTGACACAAATAAAAATTTAGTTATAAATATTGAATTATATCAATTGTAAACTTCAGGGATTAAACGTAGATCGCTCTCTTTACAGATTTGTTTCATAATTTTTTGCAGGGATTAATTAGTTGAAATATTTGAGACCGTTGCAATAGTTTTTTTTTTTTCGATATAAATTTAAGACTTTTTTTTCTCCTTAGATATGTATTATTTGGATAAATTTAAAAAAAATACATCTCTAAATTCGAAAACATAACTAAAAAAAAAATTGATACAATTTCCATAAAAAAAAAATCTATAACTTAGGAGAAGATGAAAAACAATTCTAAAAAGTTAACTTGTTTTAATTGTTTGAGGTCATGACTAAAAGATGACATTTTATTGACAAAATTAAGAAATATATCGATATTAATTCAGCCTTAAATATCGATAACTTTCGATATGATGGCAGACAATCCGAAAAATCCGAATATAGATTAATTATACATATATATATGCTCCAGATTTGAAGTGTCCCTTTAATAAAAAACCAGATTACAACAAATTTATCGATAAAATTTCAATTTTAAAAAATCGATAAATTCCAAAAGTAGTTTACTAAGAAATTAGAAATTACTTAGAAAATGTAAAATCAAAAATAAATACTGAGCCCAAATTTTTGATCACAGTTTTGCATCAATCGGCAGTACGAATCTTTTCTAAAATTTGCGTTCGCAACTCCGCAACATCCCTACCTAATACACATAAAACTAAACAAACTGCATGTTTGTTATATAAAAATTGTAAAGCAACACAAACATTAACAACACTCATCTGCCCCGTGAGACGAACTTAAGTAGATACACTTTTGCCACTAAGTTGTAGTGGTTGCTTTTCACATTTTAAATTCACTCAAGTGTGCGTTGAGATTTTCATTTGAAAGCAATTTGTACTCTAACAAGCAACCAACATCTTTGCTGTGCTAAATACCATCTTTCATAGGGATTTTTGCTTTTATGGTCATTTCAGTTGCAAAGTCATGTTAGCAAAGGAAAGCACATAGTAAGTACGTTTGAATACAACTCTGTGCCGAACTACTTAACATTTTACATACAATTCATCACGTATTCATATTTTGTTTGCCGCAACGTTCTTAAATTAAATCCTTTCATATATCTACCGTACTAAAAAGCTAACGCTATGTGGATTAATGTTTATGAAAAGTAAACAGACTCAAGCTGCTGTATGCTACATTTCAGCAGACTATGTATAGCTTAAAGTAAAAAGTGTACTTGACGCGATATGCTACAACTTTGTTAATATAAATGCACATGAACTTGGCTGAGCTGAGCATACATACATACATACATACAAACAGGAGTAGCAAGCTTTTATTTATGCTCCAACATGACTATGCCTACTCAACTAACTAAAATATAAATGTACCTTTAATGTCCGAGTGATGTCGAAAATCACGTTTTTCAAATAAATCACACATAAACGGCTATAAATAAATTTGTACAACTAAATTTTCTTTTGACATATTTCCCTCATATTGTTAATGTGTGTACATTTAAGGGATGCTTAGCTGTTTAAATGAAAAATGAAGTTAAGTGCTTGAAAATTGTCTTACATGCGATATAAATAAATCACACATCGCATGTGAACTGTGTGAGTATGTGATCAAGTGATATATTGAGGAAAGGAAAAATCTTTTTTTTTTTTTTTTGTAAGTGATTTACATTTTGCATATGGAATATGGAATGTAAAGCAAAATTTATTAACAGGATAGAAAACTATCATTTAAATGAATAGCTGTTGCATGACATCACTATCACCTCATAGCACCTTTTGCAGCCTCTCGTGTGATTTTGCTTGTTGTTTGTTTAGTTCTATTTGCACAATAAGAACTCTTAATACATTGAAGCAATATAGGTAAACATTTTGAAAAACAAGTGATTGCGTAACGTACTGCGTCCAAAGCATTGATTAATCACATATGTGTGCGACATCACGCATCACAACTTCATACCATTGCATGCTAAAAAGCGATATTTACTAATTAAAATATAAAATTGTTACTTGGTAAGTCTCAACATGCACAACAAAAACACAGAGCATGTCATCAAAACAAAAGCTTCACATCAAGATATCACAACGTTGCAACAGAACATCAAATAATCTCACTCAAATGTATTCACGTGACTTAGCAAATATCATAATAGCGTGCCATATATCAACACTACAACAGGAAATAGATTCAGCATCACATCATCGCATGAAAGTATTACAATTTGAGAATAAAGTTGAAGACTTATGCTAATGAAAATTTTGTAATTTTCATTAAGAAACTAAGCAAGTGACATCATAGCCACATAACGAAACTATATCAGAACATCGCATCATGAAATCACATCCAGAGTTTCGAAAATACTTACGAAAATGCAAATAACAAACATCATAAGTTAGGTAGGTAAATCATATCATCACCTTTTCCCAAAACAATATTAGAATATCGCATCATCAAATCACATCATCTACAAAGATTATAGCAACACAAAATCACACCGGCAATTCAGATTTATGGTAATACATATAGAAGTAGTTAGTTAGTATAGGCAGAAGTTAATGGTCGAAGAATAGGGCTGGGCTTGGATCATTTGGGGATGGTTTTGGTGACTTTTTTTTGGTGTCATTTCAGGGCTGTTTCGGGACAGCTCTGGAAATGTTTCCAGGACCAGTACGGTACTTTTTCGGGAGTGTTTTCCTGACTTTTCAGGACCCTTTCGGGACTTTTTGGGGATCATATCGGGACTATTTCAAGATAGTTTTGCAGACCTTTTTTGGGACTATTTCGGTTTTATTTCGGGATTGTTTTCCCGACTTTTTCAGACACTTTCTGGACTTTGTCGGCATCATTTCGGTACTTTTTGGAAATAATTTCGAGATTATTCTGTGAACCATTTCGATACTTTTTCGGGACTGTTTCGGGAATGTTTCAGTATTTTTTCGGGATTGTTTTCCTTACTTTTTTAGGACCCTTTCGGGACTTTTGCGCCATCATTTCCAGACTTTTTCGCGGTAGTTTCGAGATTATTTTGTGAACCATTTCGGTACTTTTTCGGGACTGTTTCGGTATTATTTCGGGATTGTTTTACTTGCTTTCTCAGGAACAATTCGAACATTTTTTGGGCTAATTGCAAAATTGTTTTCGGGACTTCTTCATGACCATTTTGGGTTTGTCTTGGTGACTTTTTCGGCATTTTTTTTATAAAATTAAACTAAAATTATTTTAAGAGCAACCCAAATATTCAGCAAAGCAGATTTTGAGGAAATGTTGGGGCAGTGTCCGCATTTTTTATGTTTTTGTGAATTTATATTAGGGGAAAAATTTTAATGAAAAATCTGTGATAGGGCTTCCCATATGGATTTATAATATAAAATATTCAAATCAAATTTTTTTTCTTCAAATAAAAAATTAAATTTTTAAAAGTGGATAACAATAATTTCATGAAATTCTTTTTCTTGGCCTTCGTAAGCTCCATCAATATACATGTACAGTAACTTCATTTAAATTGTGATAAATGAAATAAATTCTCACCTCAATAGACGACCTAACACAAGACACATAATTCATTTGAGTTCTTGATTAATGTGATGTGGCCAATGAACATGCCTGCACGTAAAACGAAAAGGACATAAGAAAATGTCGATGACAGCTTACAAATGACACATTATGGTGCGAGTCAAACGAATAAATCGCAAAACAAGAAAACAAATATGTTGATATAAAGCTTTTAATAGATAACAAATAGCGATGAAAGTAATTCAAGCGAAAATTGATACATGAGATTGAATTAAAATTGACATTTTCGGCAGAACTTTGGTTCATAAGCAACACAAACGAAGGGATCTACGTATGCTGTAAGCACTATAAATGCTGTGTGTGAGTGTGTGTGTGCCGTAATACTCAATTTCCGCCGCATTTACTGGCAAGCTATGTGCTTATCAAATCCCACAACAGCTGTACAACGCAATCAACTGTCACTAAAGCAGGCATAAAAGCACGAAATGGAGTAAGAGTAAGAGTCTACGATACGAGTATTGTGTCCTGCGAACTACTCGGCTTGTGCGTCAGGGGTTAAACTTGATTTTACTGAGTGCTCCTGCTAACGCTCCTGCTTTCGCATAATTTATGAAGTATACGACATGGTTGACCATGGATGCTATTGTGCTTGTTGTCAGCCAAACTTTTTGGTAAAAGTATCCATATCAGAAAATTAACTAGTTGATTTAATTTTCTTCTTTATTTTGGGCTGTTTATTTTGTCTTATTTTCTTTTACTTTACTGCTAACTGCTTTGTGGCTGTGTTGAGATGCTGTGTTGAGATGCTTTGTTGCTTTCTGTGTTTAATTTTATCTATATTAAAGAGATTACTGTTATGTTATACTTAGCTTTGAAAACATTACTTAAGCACGTTTCTTGATTGTTGTAATTATCATTTAAGCTCTTCAATTTGACGTCAATATCTTCTTTGTGTGAGTTACCCAATCCTAAGTATCCTCTTTTTGAAAAACGAAAGTAAAAAGAAGCATAGAAAATATTAATTCAAAAGTGGTATTAAGCTAGGCGCTTAAAAATTATAAACAACAAATTTTTTAGAAAATATTTTCTACTTTGACAGCTTACCTACTCTTCACCAAAAAAAGTTTTTTAATCCGATTAAATGTATCAATAAATATTTGGGTAGTAAGAATAATTTTATATGGATTTATTCTTAAAAGTACACACAACTGTCTATCATACCTCCATCAACAACACACACACTGGCTGTCGCTCCTTACGCTTTTCTGCATAAATCGTATTTCTTTAGCTTCCAGCTGCTGTCTTCTTTTCTCGTGAGCTTTTAGCTTCTTGTGTTGGGTATGTGTATGCGCACACAATATTTACAATTGGTGTGTTCGCTTAGCTAGCAACCAAATTGTCACATCGTGACATCATGTGTTAAGTTATGGAACGTAAAATGATAGCTGTAATGATGCTGACTAAAGGATTATGTACTTGTAAAAATTTTTTGTGTAAGTATCATAGCAGAAGTGTCATAATGTCAATTCAATTAATGTCACTTTTGCAAATAGAGAATTAATGTCAAATTATTTTATTATTTGTAAAAATATATTACTACAAGTATCATAGCTGACGTGTCATAATGTCAATGGAATTAATATGTCAAGATTAATAATGTCAAATTATTTTGAGAATTAAAGTCATTGAATAATTGTCATTCATTCATTTTGTTCGTTCTCAAATGTTTTCTCTCTGCGAGCAGAGTATTATTTTATGTTAGAGAATTGCTGCATACATATTTTTAAGCTGGCGTATATGCGAACAGTGCTATTGCGTGAGGTGAAGTTTGAAAGGCAAGCATATCATTATGCAATGTAAGATTTTACTTCTTCCACCCAAATAGTATGTATCACCAGAGATGGCTTAGCTTTTAGCATTAGCGTATTCAATTTTCTCATGCAGAGTTAATCCTGTTATAAATATACATATAGAGTATATAATAGGGTGGCTTGAAATTTTTTTCTTTGTTTAAAAGGGCAAAAAATTTCAACTTAATAAATAAAACAAATGGTGGAGTTTCAAAGAAAAAAAAAAATTTTTAAAAAGTATTCTAGAATCTGTGGTATGTCTTTTTGAAAGCGATTGTAAAGTCAAAAGTAGAAATTTTTTTTGAGAATTTTTGCGATTTTATTTAAAAAAAAATAAAAAATGAGACCCACTTTCTTTTGAATTTGAGCATTTCAAAATTTGTGAAAGTTTTCTACGACTTTGAATCAAAAAACAATTTTTATTGAATGCTTTTGAAAAGTAAGTAGCAGACATTTTTTTTGTTAATTATTGAAAGTTCTTGGAAAGCCAGAAGTAGAATTTTTTTTTTAATTTTTGCAATCTGACTAAAAAAAAATTAAACACATTTGCTTTTGAATTTGAGCATTTAAAAATTTTCTAAAGTTTTTACGACTTCAAATAAAAAAAAATTTTTTTTGCTATGAAAATATTGTTTATTTATAAAAATCGTATGGCACACCACGAAATGTAGAGTAAAATTTCTGTTTCCTTTGCTTATTTATTAGTTTAAAAAAAAATTCTAAATTAGAAAAAATTTCAACGCCACCCTAATACGCAGAAACTCAATTTTGTTTGCTAAATATTTAATCATGACTTTCTAGCTTATTCATACACATTTAAGTCGGCGCTACACAAAAGCTCAACTGCGTTAAACATTAGCCAAATATTTGTAAAATGTACATTTTGCCAATGTTGCCAACTCACTAAAAGGGCTAATAAATTTCGCTGAAAAAATTCATAAGCAATTTTATTTGATAAAAATTTTGCGACATTGGCAGCACTGGTACAAAAATATAAAAAAGTTTCAGGTGGAAGTGAGAGGTTGGCAGCGAAAATATTGAAAATTAAATTGGTGGTAGTCATAACTTTGTCAATGCTTTAGGGTGAGCCTATAGTAACATATGGTACTTTGTAGTAAATATAACTTTGAAGTTAAATATTTTTCAATGACTAAATACTATTGTCAAGTGCTAATTACTTTGAAGTTGTGCTTTTTGGTGAATACGACTTCGAATTTATTTTTTTGTCTTTCTTTCTTTTTTTTTTCTCCGTTGGTCAGCGTGCTTGAGGAATGCATTGGAAACCGAGAAAAAAGGATATAAAAATTTGAAATGCAAAAACAACAAGTTTTCTTGCAACTAACTAAAAGTATTTAAATGCAAATTTCGGTAGGGAATCGTGGCCGTCAAAGTCAACGAGTGAATAATTTGAAAAGAATTTTGAACAGTTGTTGGGAAAGAAAGCCACAGAATGTAGGAAAGATGACGACGATAAATTGGTATAAAATAGTTGGTGCTGAAAAAGTAGCATGACAAGCGAAATCAAGGAAATGAAAACATAATAAGATGAAGAAGGATGCAGAACATTAATTCTGAAATTTCATTTCCCTTCATATATTTGCTAAAAAAAGAAGGAAGTTGGTTTGGTTATTTCTTACTGTTTATTTAAAGCAAAAGTGCAAGCTTACATCGACTTCCAGCAAGTTTCTATGCACTCGCCAACATTATCCGAAAGGCTTGCCTGCTCCCAATTAGGCTTTATAGCACATTTGCTATCTCAAATAGAAGTAACCTGTGTTTGAAATATTTGTCGATTTAATTTAAAAACATGCCTAGTTAGCTACTGCAACTACGTAGGCACATACAACCATCCTCATTAAAGCCACAATTCGCTAATGGGCCTAAAAGGCGCTCAAAAGCAAAGTGGGAACTCATTAAGCAACAAATGGCTGATGCCGAAAGCCTAAAATTACAGGCTACAACAAAAACTGACAGTCATACAAGTAACGCAGTTGATAGATACCTATGTACATATGTAGCTCTGATGTTCCCTGATTACCTGTAATTATGCTGCGAAGCCGCTTGGCACTACTACACTGTTAAAAATTTTATATAAAATTTCAAACTTTTTGGATTACGTACAAATATAAACAAACCAATTTAAGTTATAACTAATACCATTCTAATTTTTATAAAAAGAAATATAATGCAAGTAGTTTACATCAGAAAAGTCGAAAAGACAATTAAAAATAAAAAATGGGTTCGCCACACTTGTTTGTGTTTGTTGGGTATTTTCAACTACCATCATTATCATTTCAAAGTGTTAATAAACTGGAGGGTAATTGGATGCTGCTACTACCTTTTGCTACCTGTGTTTAGCATTCGTAGGCATTTTAATGTTGATAACGTCCAAAGTGACTTCGCTGGCGAGCTAAGAGTACTAAGCAATAATCACTAGGTAATTTGAAGATCTTGAAACGAAAAGGACGAGCATGCGTATTAGCGGCTAGTCAACCAGCAACGTGTCAATTGATGAAACTAGTCACTGAATACTAACTGACTACTGAGTGACTAATAACCGACTGCTTAATGACTAATAACTGACTACTTAGTTACTATTAACCGACTAATCAGTGACTAATAACCGACTACTAACTTACTATTCGGTGACTTCTAACTGAGTGTTCTGTGACTACTAACTTACTGCTCGGTGACTTCTAACTGAGTGCTCTGTGACTACTAACTGACTACTCGGTGACTACTAACTTACTGCTCGGTGACTTCTAACTGAGTGCTCTGTGACTACTAACTTACTATTCACCGACTGCTCAGTGACGACTAACTTACCACTCAATAACTACTAATCGATTGCTCACTGCCTATTAACTTCGTACTTACTCAGTATTAATCGACTACTCACTGACTAGTGTGCTAGGCGCGAGAAGAGCTGACGGCAACTTCATTTGTGCACTTACTTGGTCGGCTTGAGTGGGCATTAAAGTCAACAAAGACACATGTCTATACTGGGAAAGCATCTTGTTTCATTTCTTCTTTTTAAACGATTCTTACATATATTTTATTATTGTAATTTTGTTTGCCTTTAATTTCTTTGTTTATTTAAATTTAAATGCGATTTCTTCTTCATTACGAATAGCCAGACTATCATTTATTGATAATGGAGTTAAATTAAAATTAAATAATGTTGATGCGGTAGAATTCAGGGTACGCCACTCACACGGGTTGGTTACAGCAACCGAGAGAACAAGAATCGCTAATGACCACGATCACGCAACTCCACCATTATAATTTTGCTCTTGTTGTGACCATAACATACTCTCCATAGCTTTGGAGTTGCATACGGATATACGAGTAAATCCATTTCTCTCCCAAACTTCCAGCTTTTGATAGAATGCCGACTGAGTTGAAAATGCTCGTTTAGACCCTTCAAATATTGAGAGGTAAACTCTAAGACCCGCTGTACCCCAGCACAGACCTCTAAAAACTGAAAAATAAATATCAATGGCCTCATGCAAATGTATGTTTGTTTGTATATAAATTTGCCAGCCTATGTTTAGCCTTCATCAAACCCATAGCACTCTCACTTCTAACCAGCAATGTCATTTGCATCGCACTTTCTCTTCATTCTCTTAATGCTCTTTCATTCTTATTATACGCCTTTTATGCTTTTGATGTTTGGTATGTCCTCAGGCGCAATCATTGAATTATTAAGTTTCATTTTAACGTTCATGAATTATTACCAGGTGATTGCAATTTCGCAGCAAACTAACAACTTTTCAACCGGATAGTATGAAATAAATTTTAACTTGAAAATTTGAGTACTTATGAGGTGTAGGTAAATGTAGAGCGAGACCAAAGAGGGTGGTGTATCGAACCGAGTCGAACTTTCACCGGTTTGAATCGAAGAAATTTCAGTTTTTCGTTTTCAATTTGAGGATAAAATTAATTTTTTTTTTTTAAGAAAAAATGTTTGTTTGTATTTTTTATTTTAGAAAAATTTTCTTTGGCGAAAACAAAGTTTTGTTATTGTTCTATTTTAGTTATTTTTTTCTGTTCGAGTAAAAAATAATTAAAAATTTGTTTTTTTTTTCCAACAATTTTTTTTCGTTTTCTATTTAAGGATAAAATTAAACTTTTTTTTTTTTGAAGAAAAAATTTTTGATTATATTTTTTATTAAAAAATTATTTGAGGAATAGATAAAATTTTCTTTTTTTTTCAGTTCAGGGTAGAAACTATTTTTTTTCTATTTCTGGTAAACAAATTTAAATTTTTTTTTCATATTTTAAAAAAAACTTTTATCTGGTTCTTACTTTGTCTTTTAATATATGAAGTGGCACAAAATACGAAATTTGTAGTTTTTATGAGCCGAATAATAGGTGTTTTCCTTTTAAAGAGCAAACAACGAGTGTAAGCACGCAATTTTCTCTCAGTTGGGTGTAGAGTTGCAAAACTATCGATAGTGACACCATCGATAGTTTTCGATAGTTTTAAGAACACAATCGATGGTCTTCGATAGTCCCCAAAAAAATAAACTATCGATGGTACTATCGATAGTACTATCGTATTTAAATTGTTTGGGAAAGAATTTCTCAACTGACAAAAAAAGCATGTATATTTATGTACGTGTCTATGTATACACAGAGTGCACATGCCCCCCTGTGCCCAACACATTAGAAACGCGCCTCTTTGACTAGCCTCGACTTTTTTATTTTTCTTAAAGTTCCTTAAATCCAAATTTCAAACTAATAGTATGTACGAAAACTAGAAAAGTTTAAAAAAAAATGTACATATGTACATTAAACTAGAATTGCTTTCATACGGCTATTGAGATTTGTCCGAAAAAAAATCATTTATAGTGCTGGCAGTTTTCTTATTCAGAATAAGCAAAGGATGTGAACGCTTGAGATGATCGGTGAGGTTCGTTGTGTTTCCGCTCGTTTTGTAATTTTTTTTTACAAGACAAACATTTGGCGTTCTTTTTGCCAGGGCTCCGCTTAAAATGGTTCCAAACATTTGAGGTAGCCTTTGTTCGCTTTTTCTCAATACTCGTTTCTGTAAGTACATATTTACAAAAATAAAAAAAGTCAGGCTTCTCAAATTTGTATCGTAGAAAGTTCTTTTGCCTGATGCGTTGCCTACCAAGAAATATACATACACATATGTATATGTATAGGTACACATTCAACAGACATACCTTTAAAATTAGCCCTGTCCATATCCATTTAGAAAAAATAAGAACCGCAAATTACTAAGTCTGCAAATGTAAAATTTAACGTTGTTACGTACATAAATAAACAAGAATTGCAAAACTTACCAATAGCTGCTGCCCTGAATTCACAATCTGAAATAGTAATGTCCGATAGTATAAAATTACCATCGATAGTTTTCGATAGTTTTAAAAACACTATCGATGGTCTTCGATAGTCTCCAAAAAAATAAACTATCGATACTATCGATAGTGCCATCGATAGTTTTGCAACTCTAGTTGGGTGTAAGGTGGCTCTAATATATTGACGAAAATGCACATTTTGGGTGCCAATTTTTGAGAGACACAAATCAATTAATCTCCAAGATCACCTTTTTAAAGTACGGGAACAAAAAATAACAAGAACAGTACTATTTTTTGCAACCGCGAGAGAAAAAAACGCACTTAATAACACGCTAATAGTTTTTCTTCCATATAAATGAGAAGTAGTCGTGAATAGTCAGAGGCTACTGGAAGTCTATCGCGTACTAAATTTATCCCTACTGAGAGCACTAAAAAAGACCATCCATCAGATTCTCTCTCTGTCCGAGTTAAGCGGCTTAAATCAGTAGCAGTCTTGTTGACTACTGAAAACGAACCGAACATCTGCATTCGTAGCCGAATAAAACAGCCAAAAATTCGTTCGTTCTCTAACAAAGTTATTGTATTAGTTGTTGGTGTTATTGTTTGTGTTGTTGGTGTTGTTCAGAAGTGGTAAAAGCGTAAATTGTTTGCTACTAAACTAAAGTGAGATTATAAATCTTTAAATACTTGAAAGTACATTTCCAGTTGAATGCTTATGACCAACGGCATCTGGTGTGAATAGCTGTGTGAAAAATGGTGCAGTTTGTATTTGTTGAAAATTATGAAATTTTTATGACAGAAAATGGTCGCATTTAGTTAGTTGTGGTAGTTTAGTGGAACATTTATTTTAATCCGAAAGCAAAAAGAAAAAAAAGGAAATATGGAAGAGAAGTAGAAATTGTTAGTAAACAAAAAAAATTATTTTAAGATGAAGAAGTACTAGCGGAGGTTCGTTCAAGTAGGTCAGAGGAGGAGCATTGGTAAAACAATTCTCCGGGGAGTATATTATTTTAGCTTAAAACAAAAACAACAAGAGTACACTGCATTGTACCTAGAAACTGCAGTTTGATTTCATTATTGTTTGGTTGCTTGATTCGCCACTTTCACTTTTACGGAAAGTAAAAAGAAAGCACATTTCCTCCCAAAAGTATGCAAGACATTATTTAATCATGCACCAAAGTAATTAACAGTGATTTCTGCCAACCAACAATGGATAAAAAAATGTTTCGCTTTAAGGATTTTTTTTCTGTTCGATAAATAAATATAAATAAATATATTTAAAGAATTTTTTTTTAATTTTTTTTTTTTAATTTTTTTTTTTTGACTTCAATTTGAGAATAAAATTTTTTTTTTAAGAAAAAATGTTTGTTTATATTTTTCATTTTGAAGAAAGCAAGTATTTTTTAGTAGTTCCTGCCAACCAGCAAGTTATGAAAAATCTTCTTTCTTTTCGAAAACAAAATTTTGCTATTGTTATCTTTTGGGAATTTTTTCTGTTCGAGGAAAAACAATTTAAAAATCTTTTTTTTTCGTTTTCAATTTGAGAATAAAATTTTTTATTTTTTTTGAAGATTTTTATTTTTTTATTTTTAAAGAAAAAACAAGTATTTGAGTAATACCTGCCCACCAGCAATGTATAGAAAAAAAATTTTTTTACGAAGACAAAATTAAAAAAAAATTTTTTATTTTTTTGAAGAAAAATATTTTAATTATATTTCATTTTTTAGAAAGCAAATATTTTTCTTTGGCGAAAACAAAATTGTGTTATTTTTCTCTTCTAGGACTAAAATTATATTTTTTGTATGAAGAACAAATTTTTGCTTTTTTTCTCTTTTAGGAATCTTTTTCTGTTTGAGGAAAATGAATTTAAAAAATTTTTTTCTAAGAATTTTTTTATATCGTTTTCTATTTGAGAATAACTTAAATTTTTTTTTTGAAGAAAATTTTTTTGTTGTTGGATTTTTTGTTTATGGATGAAAAATGATTCTTTTGCGAAATGAATTTGTTGCTGTTTGAGGAAAAACAATTAAAAATTGTTTTTTTGAAGAAATTTTTTTTTTTTAAGACAATTTTTTGCTATTTTTCTGTCTCAGGATTTTTTTTGTTAAATTTAAAATTTTTTTTTTTTTTTTTGAGGATAAAATTAAAATTTTTTTGAAGATATTTTTGTTTATATTTTTTATTTTTAAAGAAAAACAATTTTTTTTATTTTTGAGCAATAGAAGAAATTTTTTTGAAATTTCAGGGAAAAAATATTTTTTTTTCTTTTTTTAGAAAACCTATTTATTTTTGGTTTTTATTTAAAAAAAATTTTTTTACTATATTTTGTACGCACGCATATTTAGCACATTTTAAAGTTAATAAAGCGCACAACTTTTTTAATGCTTCTTCTTGTTATTGTTTCTTACTTTGTCTCTTAATGTAATTAACTTCACTCTCATTGTATTTACGCAAAGGTTGCATACGAAATGTAAGATCAACCATTACTAAATCACTCAACTGATCAGTTCGTCAGTCATTCTATGGAATTGACTTGATTTCAGTTGAGTGTTACTGCGACTGCCTTAAAGTCAACTCTCTAGCGCAATTGGTTAACGGACACTTTGTCAGGCAACACAAATTCAATTGTCATAATTAAAGTGATGAATTGCTGGGTAGGTGAGTAGCAACGCAGTTATTGTTGCATGCCGCTGGCTATGATTTTTTGTGCTTAAATGGAGTAATCAACTCTTTTAAAATGATAGTAAAAGTTATGTTTAAATGGAATATGGGCCCAACGAAAAGCTTGGACGTGTAGAGTGGTATTTCCTGCAAAAGAGGTGACTCTGTTAATCCTACTTGTATCGTACAACAACTACAGTATGAAACTCAAGCTCTTCCAATGCTGCCCGCTAACTCGTGCGTTTGCTTTGAACACCAAGCCTTAACTATTGCCTGTGCAAAATACAATTCAAGAACGCCACATCCTATCTTTTCCGCTTGTCATTAATATTGATTCTTATTGCAACATGAACATGCAACATGTGTTATTTGTGGCATGCAACAATTGAAAACGGAAATCAAGCTAAGTATTTGAGTAGTTTTAATGAACAAAAAAAACAAAACAAAAAAAAAAGAAATGCACAAAGAATTATATTCAAGTAATCACATCAAAGCACCCTTCCGCTCTAGAGCTTGTTGTATTAAGTTAGTGGAGCTCGCCGGTTAAGGCTACTCTTCACTTCACAGCTTTGGCCAACGTTTCATCCATTTCAATGTGATCTTTAATTGCAACTTAGCCACTCATCAGTCATGCAATCATGCCACTACAACTCAACAAAGCTATTAATATTATTGTTGCTGCTTGTTTAGTATAATTGTTTTTGTTGTTGTTCTTGTTTTTGCTCGTGTGTGACTAAGACTGACTTGTTGAGTTGTTAAATTGCATTGCACAAATTTGTTATACATAAAAATGTGAAGCATTTGATATTAACTTACGAAGATATTTACAAATGCTGCTCGGCAAGCTTCAAATGAAAATTGTTGCATGCCACAACATGGCATAATCGTGTGTTCTTTTTGTTTTTATTTTTTATATTATGTAAAATCAAGAGTCGTTTTGTTCTACGAAAAAATACTTGCACGTTTCATAAAAACAAAATTTTCCTATTTTTCTCTTTTAGGAATTTTTTTTCGTTCGAAGAAAAACATTATTTAAAATTTTATTTTTGAAGAAAAATTTTTTTCTTTTTCAATTCAAGAGTTAAATGATATTTTTTTTTTAAGAAAAAGAAAAAATTTTTGTTTTTGGTTTTCATTTTTAAGAAAAAACAAGTATTTTGCAGTAATTCCTGCCAACCAGTAATGGGTAGATAAATTTTTCTTTGGTGAAAACATTTTTTTTTTATTTCCCTCTTTTAGGAATTTTTTTCGTTCGAGGAAAAACAATATTTAAATTTTTTTTTTTTTTAAGAAAATTTTTTTATTCAATTTGAGAGTAAAATATCATTTTTGATCGAAAAAAAAAAATTTTTAAATTGTGTTTTTTTTTTTGTTTGTTTTCAGTTTTCTATTTAAGGATAAAATTATATATTTCTTTTTGAAGAAAAAATTTTTGTTCGTATTTTTTATTTTTAAGAAAAGAACATGTATTTTTCAGTAATTCCTGCCAACCATCAATGGATAGACAAATTTTTCTTTGGCGAAAACAAAGTTTTTTTATTTTTCACTTTTAGGATACTTTTTCTGTTCGAGGAAAAACAATAAATATTAAAAAAATTTTTTTTTTGAAGAACATTTTTTTTTCGTTTTCAGTTTGAGATCAAAATGAATTTTTTTTTTTTTTTTTTGAAGAAAATTTTTTTGCAATTTTCTCTTTTATGAATTTTTTCTGTTCGAGAAAAAAAATGTTAAATGGTTTTTTTTTTGTTTGTTTTCAGTTTTCTATTTAAATTATATTTTTCTTTTTGAAGAAAAATTTTTTGTTTATATTTTTTATTTTTAAGAAAAAAACATGTATTTTTCAGTTATTCCTGCAAACCAGCAATGGAAAGGAAAATTTTCCTTTTTCGGAAACAGAGTTTTGTTACTTTAAATTAAATAAAATTTTTTTTTTTTAAGAAATTTTTTTTCTCGGTTTCAATTTGAGAATAAAATTTAATTTGCATGTTTCATGAATTGATACAAAAATCTTGAAGCTGCAGTCATTAAAAAAAATTCACTCAAAACAATGCACTCATTTTTCTAATTCCAGCGGAAATTAGTTTAAAACCTCCTGAGTGGCAACACTTGCATATATAACAGATATTATATTGAAGGAGATAACTTATATATCTGTCCCCTTTTAACATAACAACTTAAGTCGACTGAAAAAATTAAACCAAATAACCAAAATGCTTCACAACTTAGCCGCGCCAGTAAGATTAAATCGTTTATAAACAAAATAATATAAGACCGATAAAAGTATTGGAAACTTGCACGATTTTCTTGTCCAAAATCGCCTGAAAATTTTTAGATTAGTCTAATTTCTTAAATCGACTTACGTTGTTATAATAAAACGACACAGATATGTATATATTTAAATACAAAATTTTATAATATTTTCAAATTGTTTCTTAGGAAAAAGGGGATATATCGAAAAAATATAGGGTGTTTTTTTTACAGGTTTGTTTTTCGAATAGAGATAAAACTGGCATTTTGTGGTCAAAAAAATTTATAAGGTGGCAACCCTAGTTGATAACCATGCCTAAAACTATGTACCTTTTCTAAAATACTACGTCAAGTATCTTTCGCTTTTTATACATATTAGCATTTTAAATTTCATTTTAAAAAACCAGGTGGCAACCCTAAAAAATAGTACTAAGTGGCAACTACCAATTCTTAGAATGTAGTTCACTATCTACAAACTAAATTTTATTCAAATCAGCCATTTTCCAAATAATGAGCATATACAAATATAGAAGAACAGCTGATTTAAAGTTAGATGATAAAAAGAGTTGCCACCTATTTAAATACCTATTTTGTTTGGATCATTAAGCTGCCTGAACTAAATACATTTTTTCTTATAAAAGTTATTTTCAATTGCGTTTAAGCTTTAAGCTTAAGTTTAACATGCTAAACATACATCCAATACCATTAGCTTCTCTCTACACAGCTTATACGCCTAATGATATGCAATGATTTCCGATAGATGAGGCATCGATTTTACGCACGAAAAATTATGTAAATTAAATGCAAATTTCTCTAAATACAATTTGCTTGCTCAGCTCCTTAGTTTGGCTATAATTTTTAAATACCAAATAAAATTTTGCATTTATTTTCATTTCAACTTAAAAATAGGTTTAGGTATGCGATAGATATCCGGTATATGGAATGTGTGTTGCATATTTTATGGGGAAAATTTTGCTTTGCAGTGCTTTGGCGGCGATTTTGTGCGATTGCACAGCGGGCCAGAAAGCGGTCAAAAACGGCCAAAAGTCCATGTTGAAATTCTAATTTTTCGTGCTACTAGCCAAACTATATAATAACCAAGGCAACTGTTCGTAAGATAGTATAGTAAAAAAAAAACAACAATTTTTTTACTCAAAATTTTAAAAAACTACAAAAAAAAAAAATAATTAAAAAAAAATAAAAACAAAAAAAATTTTACTCAATTTTTAAAAAAATTTAAAACCAAAAAGGAAAAATCTTACCTTAGCAAAACACAAAAAAAAAAAAAATGTTAACTCATAATTTTAAAAAATAAATCGAAAACAAAAAAATATTAAACAAAAATAATAATAAAAAAAAATGCTTACACAAAATTTAAAAAAGTAAAAATCACATGATTAAAAATAAAAAAAATATTACTGAAAAAAATTTGTTAAAAATTTAAAAAAATTTAAGCTACTAGTAGTGACTCCAAAAGCATTTCAAATTCAACCAGTGCTAAGTTACATATTCATTCTACAGGGATCATTATAGCCCATGCCCAATTTACTTCATTACGAACAAATCAATTCCCGAACGGATTGTCACTGTGATTTGATTGTCATTTCCGCCACAGGCGTTCATACCTCCTACAGTTAATTCGTTGATTCACTTAGATTGCGACATCGAATCGCACGTGCACATAACCTCAATACGAACCTACAAATACAATCGCAAATTTTGTTGCCTTTGCAAACTCTTACCTTGAATGTAGACAGGATATTGTGTTGTGTTGTTGTTGGTGGACTAAAAATAAAAATCCATACAACCATGGAAGTGTAAATTGAAGTCTATCGATTGGTTGGTATCAACATTTCACAGCAAAAGTTTTGCGACAAAGTGAAAAGTTAAGTCAATTGTACTCGTATTTGAGATGCGGGAAATGGAATGCAAACGAAAATATTTGGGCAATTTCCTATTTGATATCTAATATTACTGACTTCTAGAAAATAGTAGTAATAGAAATAGCAATGGAGCTGAGCTGAGGGTGAAACTCATACTTCGATTTCAAAATTTTGCGCCTAAAAGCATGCAAAATAAAGTTTCAGGTAATTGTATGATTTTACGGCTCCAGCGAATACCGCTACCAACCATAACTGGACACTTCTGTTGAGATGAAAACTTCATTCCAAACTTCTGTCAAACACAAAAGCATATTTATGAATATTTGTAAGGATCACAAGTGCCTAAAAGTATGCAATCTGTCAGACCTCAGTCATACGAGGACAAGCAATATCAACATGGCTAGAAAGCGAATATCCGCACACCAATTTGCACTCTTTTAATTCATTTGGTTATTACGAATTTTCATTATTTATACAAATTTTTGCACACAACTGATTGAAACGTGACAACTTCTGCTCAGCATACTTTTAGGCGCATTTATTTAGTTTTGGAAACAAAGCGTTAGTGAAACTGGGAGTATAGTAACGTCTTCTATTATGGCGTGTTCCTTAAGCAAATATAAAAAAAAATAAAATAAAATATTTTCTATACGAATTTCCTTACTTATTTATACACTTCCTCTACACATTTTTAACAAGCAAACTTTTCAACTTTATTCATTTCAGCATCGATTCATGCCAATCACACAATAAGCCAACCATTGCAAATATTTGCATACGAAGCATACAAATGCCAACAATACGCTCAAGTTATTAAATAAACAACAAAGGCAACAGCAACAGCAACAGCTCGAGCTCAACAAATTAATGTAAAAGGAAAAGTACGACGTGCGCCTAAATGTATGCAACGCAACGTGCAACGCAACTTGCTAAAACTATAACAATGGCATGCAGCGTACAAAAGCAACCAACACAAACGCAACAACAACATAGCGCTTCAGCAGCAGTATCGCCCACTGCAACAGCAACAACGCCACCAACCAATATGGCAGTGACGGCAATGGCGTCAATGAGCAATAGCAACAACAGCAATAACAACCACAACAGCAGCAATAATAAAATTGGTGGCACAATGGCAAGCAGTGTTGTTGCTGGTGTTGGTGGTGGTGGAGGAGGTGGTGCGGGTAGCAATAGTGGCAGCAATAGCAGCATGAGTGGTGCTGGTGCCATTTTAGCTACAGCTTTGAGTGACATAACCACCAAACCGCTGACACCAAAGCCACGTGGTTCATTGCCTAATGACGTCAGCCAACCACCGCGTATGGAATTTCAATGGCCACCCGCACCAGTGAGTACGCATACAAACAATTTACGCTTGAATATGATGAATCAGAATCCAAAAGATTTGCATACGGCGCGTCTCATGATCGAAGAGTTACGCACGAAGGTGCGCTATCAGGCCGAACATATTATGAGATGGCGTAAAGCATATGCGCAGCAGGTGAGTGAAAATTTATTTCAATTTAAGTTTGATTACTCACAACGTAATTTTTATTTTTTTTTTTAACGCTACTAGATACAACAACACTATCGCACACAAAAGGAGAAAACCGATCAGATGAGTACGCTCACTTCACAACTGCTGCTACTCGAATCACGTTTGAAGCGCAAACAAAAACAAATAGCGAGCTTACTCAGCCATCGTGAACTCACAATACAGCGACAACAAAAAATTATTGATACACTATCGCATCGTTTATCGGATCATGGATTGGATGCTATTGAGGCGAATTATACGACAGAGTTGGATTCGTTGAATGATTCCGATTCGGCTGTGGTGTTGGAAGATATCGATTCGGATAGCAGTCATATAACGATTGGTGTGCGTCGACGCAGCAGTGGTGGTGGTGGTTCGGGATGTGGGTTTGGTGGTGGCGCGGCACTGAGTGGCGGCGCTGATGGTATTACGATTGTGCGCTCAATTTCGGATGCGATTGAAACAAATTTGAATAAATATGGTGGCGCGCGACGTAACAATTGTTTTTTGCGACGTCCAGAAATTTTAGAGACTGTTTACTCGGTAGAGGAAGATCCCGAACCGACTACAGATTTGGCAGAAAAACGTGATAAATTTCGCAATCGTTCGGAGAAAGCATTAAGTTCAAGCTCTACGGAGGGACAAATTGATAGTAGTAGTAGTGCTGCGCAAACGCAAACTACGCAAGCAACAACAACAAATCAGCATACGCACAGCACACCACTGGAGCGCACCAAAGAAAACATAATGCAAAGCGTACAAACTCCAACAGTCGATGGTTACACGGCGTATAGTGTTAAAGTGCCACAACTGCATACCACACCTGCCACACCCAGTCATGAGCAGCGCACTCAAGCTACGGCAGGCGGTGAGGTTGTGAGCACTACGACGGTGGGCGTTAAATCGCAGGTCACCAACTACAATCGCGTCATGTCAAATCATCGCTCGGTGACGAAACCAAAAGATGTCAAATACAAGCGCATTAATAAAGCGAAATCGAAAAGTCTTGAAGAGCTACGTGGTCGTTTGAAAAATATTGTAGAACGTGGTGGTAGCGCTGGTGCAAGTTTGGATGCATCAAATGGTGGCAACACTCCATATACGCACGGTGTTATGCAACAGACTGCACAATCATACGCGTGACAATGGCCATCGTATGGCGGTTCAACCGCTACGCTTACTGTTTTGGCAGCTACAGCGCCGATTGCTTCCTTCGATGCGGACATGGACGATTATGCGGTGGAGGAACAGTGTGAGTGTATGCAAGTTAAAACAACAACAGCGCAAGAGCAACGCGAAGCGCCACAGCAGAACGAAGCTCAACAGCAAAACGAAGCGCAACAGCAGCACGAAGCGCCGCAACAGCAACACGAAACGCCTCAATTCACCATAACACAAGCGAACGAAGTAGCTGATGAGACGCCTAGTGCAACGCGCGAATCCAAATTTAGCACTTCCGAAGAGTATTTGCGCTCACAACCATTCTCACCGCTCAAACATTCCATACCCAAGCGTTCGCTGACATTGCCGCGCATACTCGTGCCACAACGCGCGCTTGGCATGAGCGGTGGTGAGGCGGCTGGTTCAAGGCGCAGCAGTAGTGGGCGTAGCGGTTTCTAGCAATTAAAGAAATTTTTTATACGAAATTGTGATAAAACGTAAACAAATCGACTTTTGCACTCTAAAGCGCGCTCTCTCTCTCTCTCTCGCTCTCAGCTAGCATACACAACTGTTGAGCCATTCTAACAGTTCTACTCATTACTTAGGAGTGGAGAAAATATTTTTATCTACTTTTTTGACTTTTGTAACATGTGTTTCCTTTTTTACTAAAGCTAATTAGATTTAAGAAATAACGGATATTATATATTTAAGTTTGCATTTATGTTTGGATATATAAATATAATTTCGCAATTAATTGTTTATCTTCAATTCAACTCAATTCAAATTTATTTAACTTGTCAGTTCACTACAAAAAAAAAATTCTATTAAGTTCACTCAGAAAAAAATTTAAAATAAAACTGTTTTTAATAATTTTTGCGCTTACTTTTATTTGGTTCGGTTTGTTGCAGGTTTGTTTTTATATTTAATGTTATTTCATTTATTTATTTATTTATTTATCTAGGTATATCAATCTTGTGTCACGATGTTAGTCAAAATATTTGTCCGCAATGGCTCTACCGATTACTACGCAGTTAGAACGGGACTCCAGAGATGATGCAGTACAGTTATAACCTTATGATTTTTCGTACTAACAGTAATGAAGCACAATATTACAACAACAAAAAATTAAAAAAAAAATTATAAATTTGTTTACGTATAAAGAAAATCACAAATTTTACAATCTAATTAACACTTAACAGACTGATTTTTTTTGAATTAGTACTTCCAAGTTTTACGCTGAAGTTTGCACTACACTGTTGGAACTGCTTTACCGACGTTTAGCAAACTGTTTTATCATGCTTTAATAACAAAAGAAATGTTAAAAGCTGAAATGTTTGTACGCACTTTAGTCCAACAAAATCTGTTTGTCGGAGATTAGCGGATCAGTGCTGCCAAGTAGTTGTATGACTTATACGCAATTGCCGATGACCATTTTTTATGGCAAACGCGGATGTTTATGAGTGTAAAAAAAACAGGTATGTTATTAGGTGTGATCAACCTATTATCTCACAAATTTTGATACACAAAAATAAACAGTAAAAGTGAGTTTTCAGTTAATAGCAACCTAACTTTATATTGGTATTCGAAACTAACCTCAAATTTAAAAAAAAAATCTACTTAAAAAACCATTATCTCCATGAAAACAGTCTGATTTCTATTGTGGTTAACTTTTTCAGTACTTTTGTATCTTATTATATGCGCAAAATAAATACTGAAAAAAAAAGTTAAATTAAGCTATTAATTAAATCATATAAAGTAGATAATCATAAACATTTGAACGCTGTAAATAGTTAAATCATTCTATTAAAAAATATATACATACATATATACAGATATAAAATTCAAAAGCTGAGAGATAATTGTAGAAAAAAATTGAAATACGTATTCAAATAAGATTTTTGTTTTTGTATTTTAAAGGATTTAGTTGTTTTTGTGTAAGCAAAATATTTTTGTGTCTTTTTAAAAAAGTGATTATTGAACAATGTTTCTTAATCGACTTAGTTAAAAAGAATATGTCGTGTGTACCTTGAATAATAATTAAATAAAATAGTTAGGCAAAAGTGTTAGCTAATTAATTGTAGGTAATGTACTTGAAAACAAAAACAATAAGAGAAGTCAATGAAAGGACGGTAGTGATGATATTCTCTAAACTTTTTAACTACCAAAAAACGTCGGGTCACAGGTGACATTTATTACACTCGGGAAGAAATGATAGCGCAGTGATCAAGGATTGGAAAAAGTTGTTGTAGAATAGCAGATCGGCATTAGATATCGGAATTTTTTATTGGTAGCATCACGTGATGATGAATATATCGCATCACGTGATTATCAATAAATCACGTGATGATTAATACATCGCATGATGTGATTTTCAATGAATCGCATCACGTGATTATCAACAAATCGTATCACGTGATTATCAATATATCGCATCAAATGATAATCACTGAATCGCATCACCTGTGACTAAAAGCAAACGACATCACGCTAAACATAGGCAAATGGTAGTTGTCGCATCACGTGATGCACAGAATGTCACTTCGCCAAATTTTTAAAATAATTCCTCAAACTGAAAATCTGATGTCTAGTGTAGTGTTTTGTATATATTGTTGACAGCATATTAGTATTAATATAATCAATTATAGATATATATATATATATGTTACTAATATTACTAAATTTAGATTAATTAAAAATAAATTTTTGCAAGGCAATCGTTGATATTCGGCATATCGTTTGATTAACATAATTAATAAAGTAATTTTTAAAAAGCTATAAATAGTAGTAAACGCATTAAATAAAAATAAAACTATACAAATTAATTTAAAATTTAAAATTTACAATTTTATTGATAAGCAGTTACAAATTCTGTGAAATAACAGCCAAAGTCGATTTAGTAAAAAAGAATAAGTTATGAACAGCAACAAATTCTTCGTACAAAAACATTATACATAGATGTTAAAAGGTAAATTTCAAACCGCTATTTTTCAGAAAAATTTGATTCAAAACCGCAAATTTTTGCTTATTTTGCTTTTGGAGTAACAACCAAAGTAAGTTTTAGTATTAAAAAATTGCATTCTTAACATTTTGCAAACTATTTTACTGACTTATAGCAATCTGTCTTATCATACCTTAATAAAAAAGAAATTTTTGCGTGATTGACATTTAAGAAGCAGTGCTGCCAAATAAGTGGTGCCAAGTGGAAATGCGCAGTGAGGCCCAATCTTTTGTTTTTTTTGTTTTTTTTTCTTTTTAGACTCAATTAGAGCCTCATTTTGTATGCTATGAAAAGTAATTGAACGATAAGAAATTTTTTCACGTCCCTGATTTCAGAGAGAGATTTGCAGCTTAAAAATATTAACTACAGAAAAATTTTGAAAATTGACTTTGGCTGTTTATTTGATGCAAACTTTAAGAGATCTTATATGTACATATATATTGCCAGAGACATTTCCAAGACGTGACTGTATATCGGAAGCAAAGTGAAAGGTCGCCACACTTTAAAACATTTTTAAAAAAAGCTTAGAATTTTGTGTTTTTTAGTATTTAGCTGAAGAAAAAAGCTCTCTCAAAATTAAGTTTAAAAGCGCCATATTAGCTGAAAATAAATTAACCGTTCTCGAACCAAATAAATAGAGCGTTATTAAAGAAAGTTTGGTAATAGCAAGTTCTTCATACAAATTCTTAGTTACGAAATTTTTTTTTATTAATTTTAAAATAGGTTGGTGTACCCCTCCATCATCAATGTACGCTTTAGATGTACTGTAAAGAAATATGTATCAGAGCAACTATGCGTTTCAATTATTAAATGTGCAAATCTAAGAATACAAAAATAATGTACCTCTATACAACAACAACAAACTGAAGCTTACAATGTTAAAACTACTATTGTTATATATATTTTTTTGTAAAATTTCAAAATATGCAAATAACAAACAAACTATACTAGTTATACAAAAATGTAGGTAAATGTCATCAAATCACTCATCAGCACTGGCGTTGGCATCAAACTCCCATACGCAATCAGTGCAAAGTTGTACAAAACATAATCCCCCAAACAATAAAAAAATAAACCTGAACGTTGTGCTGTTTTTCAATGAACATTTTTCCTATATAAAATTATAAATGTATGTGTATAAATATCCACAAATCCAGTGTTGTCAAAATAACAATAACAATCCACGCATAGTATTACTTATTTATATGGAAAATCGGATATTTGTTAAAAGAAATTTATATACATATCTATCATAAAATTTACCAATTTACCTTACTCAAATTACCTGAAAAAAAAGAACAAAAAAGCTTTTCTATGAAATTTTAAACTAAGACTTAACTTAAGGTTTTAGAAAGCTCACTCAAACTTAAAAATAATTTATTCTTTTTCTTAAATTTAAGAGTACTCTTGGGGTCGAACTTCAAATTTTTTTTTATGGTAAAAGTAATGGTAGATTTGCAAAAAAGTGGTGGATTCCATAAACTTTGATGGTAGAAGTCCTAGCACTGGCAACTTAGCATAGTTCAACTTAGGTAGTTTTATGGTTTCGTACGTAAAGCTTATGTTATGTTATGTTATGTTATGTTATGTTATGTTATGTAATGTTATGTAATGTTACGTTATGTTATATTATGTTATGTTATGTTATGTTATGTTATGTTATGTTATGTTATGTTATGTTATGTTATGTTATGTTATGTTATGTTATGTTATGTTATGTTATGTTATGTTATGTTATGTTATGTTATGTTATGTTATGTTATGTTATGTTATATTATGTTATGTTATGTTATGATATGTTATGTTATGTTATGTTATGTTATGTTATGTTATGTTATGTTATGTTATGTTATGTTATGTGATGTTATGTTATGTTATGTTATGTTATGTTATATTATGTTATGATATGTTATGTTATGTTATGTTATGTTCTATTATGTTATGTTATGTTATGTTATGTTATGTTATGTTATGTTCTATTATGTTATGTTATGTTATGTTATGTTATGTTATGTTATGTTATGTTAGGTTATGTTAGGTCATGTTTTTTATGTTGTTATGTTTGTTAGCTAAAATATTTTTGAATAAAAGCGTATCTCAAATAAAAGAAAACGTTTTAAGGTAGGACGCTTTCAAATAAGCATTTTAGATAGATTGGACTTCTACTCAGCCAACAATTTGCTTCAAGAAAGTTTTAAGATGTAATTGAAAGGTACTGCGTTGAGATTAAGAGTTAATTATAAGACCAACAAATCGGCTCACTTAATTTTAGTTAAATTAAAACGACAAAAATTAAATATTTCTAACTACTGAAACTATTAAAAATTATTAATAAAAATACAACAACAACATTATAAGTGTACATATAATGGAAAAGCATATTTAAGAAATTTTTTAAATTCATTATAAGTAAGGAATAAACATTGATAAATTATAGTAGTAGCTTTTTCAAAAAAAAAATTATAATTGGTTCATTATTAATTTAATGTTAGCTATCTGAGTTAGCTTAGTAAATTAGTAAATTTTCATTACAATAACAATTATATGTGATTGCATACAAATTTATGTGCATAGCGAGAAGCGTCAAATTCTGAAACAAAATTTGCTTAAAAATAATAAATTCAAGCAATTCGAAATAAAATTTTACAAATTTTGTAGATAAATGAAATTTTGTAAATATTTTTTTCTTATCAAAGCTGTACTTTTTTAGTATTTATTTAAATACGCAGTTAATTATTTCTCAGAAATAAAAAATTTGCATATTACTAAGTAGTTAGGCGGTTGCTAGTTATTTCGAAATTATCTTACAAAGTAGAAAATTATAAATTATTACGCGACTATTTGTAGATAATTTATTATATTTTTATTAATGAATACATAATAATAACTAATTTTAACTAGTATTTATACGCAACATAGAAACTTAAATTAAAAGTTAATTAATAGCTTAAGTATTATGGGATAACATATTATATAGAGTAAGTGAAAAATATGCGCATTAAAATTAATATATTTAAATATTAAAAAAAAATTCAAAATCACTTAAATTAACAATTAAATGAAGTACTTTAAAATAAATTTGTTGTACAAACAAATTTAAGGCTTAACAAAATTATAAAATGAAAAAAAAAAATAAAACGCGTCTACCGAGAAACTTTGCTATGTAATTATAAAAAAAAGCTTAAAGTTTTAGCTTCGAAGCTTACTCAATTTTTGCTGTGAATAAATAACATATAATACACTAAAAAAAATTGGCTTTACTTTATCACAAATTTTTTTCTGGAAAAAAATAGCTCTTCTTGAATCAACAAAGCTCCAAATCATTCAATGAGTTTTTCAACACTTTAAGCTTTTCCTACAAAAATTCAAACTTAACCTCACATTCAACAAGTACTTAGCATCCTCCCGCAATTTTACAAACAATTGCATTTCTCTTTCGAAAATCATCTTTAAATTTAATATCAGCATCCTGCTTCCGCTCGAACGATAAGAGTCGCTGCGCACTTCCGTTAAATTACCGTTATGAATTATCATTTCGAAAATGCTCATTGAACTGGCGGTAGCATCAGGTGGTTCAATTGCGCTCCGGTGATAACCTTGTTCAACAAAAAGGATGTGATAAATATGTAAGTGAAGCACAAAATGACAACTTAAGCAACAACAATAAGTTGTTGTTACGATATTTATTTATTTATTTTAAAATGATAACGATGTAAGAGGTTATAAATACAAAATATACAAACATCGAAAAGTGAAAATGAACGTTGCGTTCCTGTCGGCAACATCCGCAGACATATTGAGTTGTGGATGCATGAAAATGTGGAAGTTTGTATACATACGTATCACGATTCTGCAAATACGACACAAAAGCCCCAACAAGTTGTGTGTGTTGTATGTATGTATGTAGGGTTGCGACGGTAGAAAGTTTGACGAAACCGAAAGCAAGTTCGGATTTGACTTCACAAGTGAACATTATTGATAGATATTAAAGAAAAAAACCTAAAGTGTAAGTGTATTGGTAGTCGAAGCCACAGTTTTTTAAATTTTTGTTTGTTTGTATGTGCGTTTGTACGCGCATCACGCTTAAACCGCTTTATAGAATTAAGTGCAACTTTCACGGAAGTATTGCTAGAGGTCCAACCTTAAGTTTAGCATTAAGAAAAATATATTGCGCTGTATTAGCCATGAAAATGGGCTTAAAATACTTTTATACATTAAGTGCACTATTGTTATGTGGTTGCGTGACGAGTCCCCCTGCAACCGCTGAGTTGCATTTCGACTTTCATAACTCCTTTCAAAACCCAATAATTTAAAGTTCGAAGCTTTCGAAATCCGAATAAAAGCTTTGTAACATCCCTATCTGCGAACAGGCAAAAGCTTGTAGAAATTGCTACTTACTCAGACATATTTACAAATCTCTAGCGAATAGTTTACGAGTTTCAAAGTGCTTGTACTGCAGAGACTTTTCTGTCAATTCTCAAAGCAAGGGATATGCATACTCGTACATACATTTGCTTACACTAAGGTGTGCCACTTTTATTCTATTTTTAAAAATTTAGAGTTGATTCAATGAGAATCGGGTATTATCGATACACCCCAACGAAAAAAATTTTTTAGCCAAACAAATGCTCTTCTTTCTAAGCTTTATATAGTACTGGACGATTTAGTGATGGAAGATTATTCGATTTTGACTAATCGAGTTTTGAAAATCGAATATTATATCATTCGAATATTCGATTAATCGTTTGTCAAGAGCTCTAACTCATATAGTACACCTTCAATTAATTTTACGAGGTCATATGTGGGTCAGCAAACTCATGCGATTTAAATTGTAAATATTTAGCAGCTTGCATTCTGATCATACTGAGTACATACATATATTAGGGTGGGTCAAAAAAAGAGTTATATTTCAATTAGCTTGTAATTAGAGTTTGTGCTTTATAAAAATAAAACAATTGAAAGTAGAAGAAAAAAAATGTTTCTCAATAATTTGGAAGTTCATTTTGTTTAAAAAAAAATTTCTAACAAAACATAAAAAAAATTTAATTTTTTTTATTTCACTACTTCTTAAAAACAAAGTGAGTGCATTTAATTTTTTTTTTGGATTTATTGCGTAAATTCCTAAGTTATGTATTTGAAAAAATTTCTACTTCTGTCTTTCTATAAAATTTCATCGGTAGAACCAAAAATTCTAGAATACATTAAAAAAAATCGTTTGAAACTATCGCACATTATTAAAAAATCTAGTGGATGCTTCAAAATTTTGAGTTAATAATATTTTTTTTTTCTATTAAGTAAAAATTCTATGTACATTTTTTCCAACCCACCCTAATATATAGAACTAAATTAATGATGCTCGCTATCACGCCTTGTACTTAGGTATGAAGGAAAACGATAAAGTTATCATGACGAGAAGTGAAAGAGAATAAATAAAACGGCTAATTGAACGTTGAATAGAATGAGCACTCAAATGAGTTAAAGAATGGTTTTGAGTGTTTTTCAACAGTTTCTCATGAAAAAAAAACCGCTTTCTCATAAAAAAGTGTTCGAGATATATCATGATGCAATGATTTTTTTTCCTAATATATGAAATATAACGACTATGATTTTTATGGCGCCCAAACATTCCCCGATTGTCGTTATTGGTGTTAGCAGCGCCAACTAGGATGAGTGAACAATCAAATAAAGTCAAAGAAACTTTAGAGCATTGAACATTGTTCCACTGTTCCAAAAGTGATCGAAATTGAAATTCGAAAATGAAATTCGTTGGTTAAAAAATGTATTAAAATGAAACAAACTGCTATCTCGACTATCATTTTAGAATTAATAATTTTTTTTATTATTCGAAAATACTTTTATATAAATAAATACATAAATAAGTAAAAAAGTGTTTAACGCTGTCGCCGTTGCAAATAAAGATTGAAAATTTGTTCCTGCGTATTAACTGCGGTAGCTGTGTTCGTATATTTTCGCATATACTCAGAACTCTCAAGGGAACTCAAAGCGGTTGCGCTCACCGATGAATTTATCACAAGATCCTGTGGACGTGATTCAACATGCTACAAGAAAAAGTGTAAAAAGCAAGGAAAATATGATTTAATATTTAAAAAAAATTTTTCATCCGACAGTAAATATGTAAGTTTATATTTGTACCAATGTAAAGGGTGTTTTTTTAAGAAGCAAAACATTTACCACAAAAATAAAAAAAAACTTTTTAAAATATTTCGAAATTATATTTCTATTATTATAAGTGCCTTTAAAACTAATTTTATTTCATAAGAATTGGTGAGTACTTTCTAAATTCTTTTTCAAAAAATTTGAAAATCTTTAATATTGAAACAGAGTTCCGTACCTATCCCCATCTCAACTGAGAGTACGACTTAAACACAATGCGTGAAATGCGAGTATTGGTATCAACTGTCAATTTTCGAATTTTTTTGCGTGTTTCTTCGCCTATAAAATATTACGCTACAGTAAAATAAACACTCAAAATAAACACCCATTTTATAAATTAATGTTTCATTCATTTAGTTGCTTTATTTCACAAACACGCTTTTTTCTATAAAAATACATGCCTTAGCGCTATTAAATAAATCATTCTTAGAAAACGAGTTTCAATCACATTCTCTTCACTTCCGTTCCAAATTTATATTAAAAACATGTTTCTGATCTGCAATTGCGGTAGCTGAATTGGTGAATTTTTGTGCATGACCAGCCAAATCAAGTGAAGCCACAGCAGTTGCGCTTACCGATGAATTTATCACGATTTCGTATGGACGCGATTCAACATTCTATAGGAAACAATTTGAAGATAGGTATCAGTTCCTTCTTTTTTGGAAATATATTATTAAGTATCAATGTCACTATTTGAGTATTTGAGTTTTTGTTCAAAAATACAATAAAATCTTTTCTAGATTTTAAGTTAGACACTTAGCAATATATTAGTTAAAATTTCAGTTAATTCTCTACAGCAGTTTTTGTGTGATGCGCGTACAAACATTGAGACAAAAATACTATGCTCAACAAGAACTCATACCACTCAACAAAAAAAAACACCCCTTACATAAATGAATGCTTGCTCACACATACATACCTGCAACGTTGCGATTGCACACAGCAAAAGTAAAGCCACTGGAATTTTTGACATTTTGGAGTATTCTTCAAGAGGTGCCTGCGCTTCCAATGAATGGTTTTAATCGACTAATCTTGTTAGCATATAAAAGTATAATTTTTATAGAAACGTATAGCTTTTGTAATTCAAAAATATACTCGATGAAAATTACAGCAGCTTTTTATTTGATCTCACAATTTTTGTGTTTAGTGATTAGCAAAAATCGTAAAATTTTGAATTTCCCATTTCTTGGGAATATTATGACAAGCATCACACTTGTAGATAGATAAGTAAGTAAAATGCGTTTGATTATTATTTTACGATTTTTTTTTTTTTAATTGATTACATTTCCAATAATATTTCCCAATAAACAAAAAATAAAAAGTGTTTTAAATATTTGCAAATCACTTGAGAGTGAAATATGACGTGCAGTGAAAAAAAAATGAATTTCATTTCTCTTTAGCTTGCTGATAGAATGCGTACTTAGTAGAAAATAAAAGTTATTAATAAATAAAAATTCAATTAAATTTTTAATATACAAAAGGAACAAAACCAAAGTGTACATTAGAAGTGTCAAAATTGACAGATTAAACAAACCCACCATAAGCTATGAAAGGGTGGTGAGAAAGAATAGAAATCAAAGATTATATTTGTTTGTGTTAATTTTATTTTTTAGGAGTAGAGGACCCTAAAGTAGGAGTAGCGGAAATTCTTCAAAATGACATCCTAATAGCTTCCTGTCGAGTTTAAGATGGGTTTGAGCATATGAAAAATATTTTAGACTTAAGAATAATAGTTCATTGGTTACAAAATGTCTTCAAACTGAGTATAAGCAAAAATGTTTATTAGGTTGTACTTACATAGATTTATTTCAAGTAACATATTTGATTAAATTGACTAACCTTACGAATATACATAACTAGGTACATAATCATATTTTGCGCTTATCAAGATTTTAGTGAATTTCAAATATAAATATAAATGCAATTCAAATTCCAATGGAAGAAGATTCACAAGAAAAATGCTAAACCAAAATTCCAACTTTTTGTAACATCTTCTATATACAAAGGGTTTAATTTTTTAGGTGCACAACTATGCTATGGATAGATCTCAAAGATGGCGTTGGTAAGACCCAGAACACATTAACTTGAATTCCTGCAAAACACTATCATCGGAAAAAAAGGAGGAAAGAAAGTGAGTTTCAGAATGAGTACTAATTCGGAGCATTTATACTTTATTTGAACTCATTCAGGTGTTCGGCGTGAATGTCGACCGATAATAGTCCATTTCATAAATTTAAGTTTTTTACGAACGTCATACTTACTTTCTGCTTTAACAGAACAAGGGACCATTCTAGTGTTCCAAAATTTTTTTGATATTATTAGATCATTTTTGGAAACATTTCTGACCCTTACTAATTTGTGTTCGTCATTGGAAATTTGTATGCACAATTTTTTTTTTTGGGTTTTACCAGAACAAGGGGCCATTCTAGTGTTCCAAAATTTTTTGATATTATTAGATGTTTTTTCAAACACTTCTGACGCTTACAAATTTGTACGCAGCGATCGAAACCAACAAAACAAAAAATCTAGCTCGAATCGGTCTAATTCAAGCCGAATTCGGGAAAAAGTTTTCTAGATTACAGATTTTGGAATCCTGTTCAATTCAACAAAAACTTTTAATAATTAAAAATAAAATTATTAAAAAACCCAAAAACAACAATAATTTTTCGCTGCAGAAAAATATTATTAATAGCTCTCAAGCTCGTACCAAACCAGGATACTTCAAATTAAGATTTGTTTCAAAATTTTAAAATATTCTTTGAAAATCAAATCTGCCGAGTAGAACTTGAAGCGAGACCTTCTTAAACGATGAATAAGAGAGTACGCACTCTGACACCCCTTTGGAACAATGAAAGGGTTACTATTTTTTTGGAGTACAAGGCGAAATATCTCGAAGCGATGAATAAGAGAGTACCTTTGGAATTCAAAACAGGAATTTCTACACTCTGTACTCCGATCGTACTAATGTTGGAGTAATAGGGGAGAGATCCTTAAGTTTTAATAAAATATTCTATAAATTTTTCGAGCAATTTCTCCAATTTCTACTCTTAGCTAACAGCTTTTTGAAAGCAAGAAGCTCACCATGAGTTGGAATCTATAGAACGAGAACTTACTGGAAGAAATAGAAAATTAAAATTTTTTCCCGGTTTTTTGTACTTGTAGAGGCTACCCAGGGTCTTAAGAGAATATGTATGCAATTTTTAATATCTTTTTTTTTTTCACTACAAAAACAAAAATTTTATTTTAAAATAAATAAGCTTACAATAATTTCAAACTAATTTGATTTCTCTTAAACATTTTCAACTTTTTTCACATTAAAATATTATTTTCATATTTATTAGATTTTACGTATATCTTGCTAAAAGTAAATGATAAATATTATTTTGTACGGCAGTTGCTGAGGCAACATCTGTAAAGGTGCCTGTATGATCCGTATACGAGACGCATGATGTTGCTGTTGCCTCGGCGTGTGTAGTGATTGTGACTTCGGTTTGTGGGCGTGACTCGATTAGCTGTAAAAGATTTGTAAAAAAAAAAAGATAATGTAACAAAAAAAATCTTAAAAACAAACACTTACCTGTAACGCCAAGAAGATACATAAAAATAAAAATAAATTACAACAACGCGCCATATTTGTTTAGAAGTGTGTTTGTTGTTGTGTTTTGTATTCAAAATGTTGTGAAACAATATCCGCAAGTACTTAATTGTTGCAAATATGAAGTGTAAAATGCAAATGTTGCAATGAAAAAAACTATGAATCTTTTATAAGCGTTTTAAGAGTCAGCTGTGTTGAGCGGAGGATGCAGAAATTGACGAAATGATTAGAAGTACTAAATTCTAAAATTATTGCGAATCCAAATGGGATTTTATAAATAAATAATAATTGAAGTTTGAAACCCTTAATACCTAAAATGTAGTACGTTGAATGAGATTTCAATCTTATCGCGCTATTTAAGCAGGAAAATGAGAAGAAAACGGCACATAATATACCCAGTTGTGGGGTTTGGGTGGTAGTGAAGTTTATTGAATGAGTGACAATACGACCACTTGACTGGTATCGGAAAGGAGTAGGGCATGCTTGCTTTGATTTAAAAAAAATAGTCATCGCTTTCACGTTTATTATAAAAAAAACATTCCATAAACAAAAAAGCTACCGCCAGATGGCGGTGTTGGTCGTGAATATGTTATAAAGTGAATTGAACAAGGTGTTTAGAGGACAAAAAACACCCCGACTTGCCTAATGTTTGTCCGGCATGCGGCTTGTCCCCCCATAATACAAACCATCTTTTTGTCTGCTCAGCCGAGCCTACTCTTCTAACACCCATATCCCTATGGTCCACCCCTGTCGAAGCCGCTAGGTTTCTAGGACTTCCGTTAGAAAAGTTTGATGACAATATTGGGTAGATACTGACTAGCTAGGCAGGGCAACGTAGTGCTACAACAACAACAACAACAAGACAAAAAACAACCCAGCGTATTGTTAGCGCAATGATAAGCAAATTTCTCTGATGAGTGAAATGGATTTATAAAAAAAGCTTCCTATGGATCTATAAGAAAAGCTCTCCCTTAACTTTTCCCTTTCAATTCAACAAAAAACGTTCAACAATTAAATAAATTATTACAAAAATAAAACAACAATAATTTTTGCTACAGAAAAGTTATTAGTGGCCTCGAGCTCGTTCCGAACCAGGATACTTGGAAAAAGCTTCAAGTTTTTCCCGAAATAGTCTGCCATTGTACCAAAAATGACACTGAAAAAGGCTTCAATTTAGTCAGTTTAGAACTGAAAACTAACTGGAAAATGGTCCGGACGTGTTCTGGGAGTTATTCAAAAAATAAAAATGATGGGATTTCGAAACTTATTTTCAAATGCTCCGATATGGTTCTAAAATGGTCCGAAGATGTTCGGCTACTAAACTCAAAGTGATGCGAGAAACCATATAAAAATGGTTCGGAAAACTGTTTAACTGTAAAGTTCCGGCATGGCACGAAAAAAAATATTACCAACGGAAACATCAGATCATAACTTTTTTTAAACTCTGAGAAGTTTTTTGTATCAACTTTAATATACAGAAATTTCTATCTGTACTCTTTTCAACGCCGCAACTGGGTATAGTATTATTTTTGCTTCTTCAAACTCAACAACTAAAGTAATAATAATTTACCTAGAACCAGGTTGAATTGCTTACAGCCTTATCAGCAGTAAAACAATATTTCCCTGAATTTGTGTTATATTTAAAATAACAAAAACAAAAATTCAACTGGAATTGATTATGCTTTCCCATTTTTAGCCCCCCTATTCTAATATTCGTTGTTTAGATTGAAGTGATAAGTGCTATTGGAAAAAAAAAAATTGCATTACAAAACTGCCTTCGAACTGATCAAGTCAATACCGTAAGTGGTATAAAAAGCAGTAATTACATAGCAAACGCATCACTTCAACTCAATTGTCGATCACACGTTCAAGTTTAAGCTGCTAATCCGAGAAATTTATTTAAAATGTCAAAATTATGCATTTTTGCGCTTGTGCTGTGTTGTTGCTTATCATTAGAGGTAAATATTAATAAAGTTTAATAATGAACTTAATTGGCAGCTTTCAAATGATTTTCCAGTTCGTAGCAGCACATCCACGCGGCGGTTCCATAAGTAATACGCTGAGTGTTGTTTCTACAGCAAATGTGAAAGACGATCCAAATCTGCGTAGCTTTACAAATTATGCCGAAGGCAAAGTGGTGCAAAAGGATTTGTATTATATTTTATGTGAATGTGGGCCAAAGGACGATAACTCTAGCAGTGCCGGATTGGATGATATGTAGCATTTTTTGTTAAATATTTTAGTTTTTAAGTATTTTATTTAAATTGTTTATAATGTTAGTGAGTAATGCTATTTGCATTTGCGTTTAAATAAGACTTAATAAAAGTAATTAAAACTAGTAAGAAAATTTTAACTTTCAAAGCGATTTATTTTTTGGCCCCTTTTAAAAGCCCGACATACAGCACAAAATTGTAGGCATCCAAGAAAAAATCCACAAACACGCTGCCTTTCGAGAAATCCTACCCCAGTCTTCTCAGGAAATTCATAAATTCAGAAAATATAAAACCAAATAAACGGGAATAGCTACTGATAATAGGCGGGGGAAAACACGTTTTGTGATGAAAATGTGTACTTAGTGGTACGAAAAGTCTCATCATAATAGAACTTGTTTTTTTATTTATTTTTTTTTATTCTTAATAAATACACATTGGCATTGCTAATTAAATAGAGACGTTAGTGAGATATTGCAAAATTACGACGAAGCTACTAAATGGACTTAAAGCAATTCGTATTTACAGACCAGAGAAATGCATGAAGCAATCCAACTATGAATACTACCAACTAACCAATGAGCGCTCCGAAATAATGAGAAAATATGAGTGCGAGTTATTAAGTAAAAATTAAAAAAAAATGATTTTTATGAAGATTCACGGGGAGAAAAAATGAATATTGTAGAGCCGATAAAAGGCAAGGTTCAATTGTACTAACGATTTTGAGTATTTTATGAGCCTTTTTGAAGTATGTGTATGTGTAAAGAGAATTGTGAGAGAAAAATTAACGTTAGAGTGCGAATGAAAGGCAGCTATAAAATATATATATTTTTGTTTTTTTTTGTATATATTTTTATTTTTTGTACCTAACAGAACGTCAAGTGTTTTTTTTTCAGAATTTTCTTGTACCTTTATTCGATTAGTCGATTAAGTTGATTAATCAAATTTTCAGTTAATCGATTACTTGATTAATCAAATTGATGAGTAATCAAAACTAGCGTTACTCGAGTATTTTCAAAAATGGCTAATCAAAAACTGATTAATTTACTCATTTTTTTATGTGAAATAGCTGAAAATAAAAAAGAATTAAAAACCAAACATGCTTCAAAAAATTAGAAATATAAAAAAATTTAAGAAAATGTCGAAGATGCAACAAATGGTTGAAGTATTAATGTATGACTAATCATTTTATTCAAAAAACGATTAATTAAAAACGCGATTAATCAATTAATTTTCTTGATTTTCTTGAAGGATGTTTAATTTTTTGATTAATCAAAAATCGTAACTAATCGATTAATTGAGTAATCGAAATTATGAATAATCAAAATTTAGATTAATCAATTAATCGCACAGCCCTAGAATTTTCACCAACAAACGATGGTTGAAAGACAAGGGGAAGTTACAAATGAAAAATGTATACTCTTTAATGTAATTATTCCAATATTTTTATAAAATTTTTTGTTTTCAATCAAAATTCATATTTTCAAAATTATAAAAATAAAACCAAATAAACTATTAAAAAGAGTACTTTCTTGTGATTAATAAGACACAGGTATGAATCTTACGAAATTATACAAAGCTTCCTAAAAGAGTCTTTTAACCAAAGCTATGAAAATGGAGGTAAAGCTGGAAAAGAGTCAAAAAAGACTCCAAAATGAGTACAAAATGAATTCAAAATGCATACAAAAAGACTCTAAAGTTAATTTAAAAAGAGTCAAAACACTGCAAAATGAGTACAAGGGCCTCAAAATGAGTACAAAAATACTCCGAAACTCAATTAAAAAGAGTCATAAACACTCCAATTATATTGGACTTGGATTAATTTATTTTTGATGACTGCTTTTAGTGTGCCCAAGCAGAACGATTTTTGGCACATTTTAGGCTTCAAAAAGAGCTTATTTCTGAGTGAAAAGCTCTGAGAAATGCACGTTTTATAACTCCGAATGAAGCATGGTTTAACTGCGTTTTATGAGCTAGAGTCCCATCAATTCATATATGAGCCTATGAGCTATTCTGATCTCAGAATATCAAGGCAATTTCTTACTAATTAAATGTACGAAATTCATATGGTACAAAACAGTTTTTTCTGGAGTTTTTTAGAGACGGGTTCGGTTCCTTCTCTTCAAACTTAATGTCTTAATAACATTTACAAACTACCTAAAAATTACTAATAATCGCTAGAGTAAGAACTAGACTAAGACTAGACCCTGTAGAAGTGCTTGCTTGACAGATGATAGACACTCTTTTTTTTTCAACTGGCATGTCAACAACTCGCTTGCAAACGTTAATAAAACACAACTCATGCAGTTCACTGATACAAACATAAATCATATGCAAATCCAGAATTTTTTTTATAGAGAAAAAAAGCTTTATAAAATTGTGCGCTTATGGCTAACGATTCAGTCAATGCAAGTATTCAACCACTAAAGGTTCAAGGAAGTTGGAAGAACACAATTAATAACAACAAAAAATGGTTGAATTTTGGGGCATTTTTGTTGTATTTTCCGCATGCGCAGCTGTACAAGTACGTCACGCACTCACACGCCGACACTTCAATTAATAAAAAATTATTTTCTTTCTTGCAGATCACAGAGGCGCACAACCATGACACATACAGCTCTTCCGAGGAGGATAAGGATACTCAAAGTTTAACGCATTATAACCCACTACAATCGAGCAATTTACCACAATCATTGGCAGCTGAATTCGCCGACACAGATCCGACAAACTACGCTAATCCACCAAAGCGGCACAACAAAGCTTCCTCCGAAGAAAGTGTTGAAATCGTAAAAGTGCCAGTTAAGTCTAACAAACATTTAAATTTAGCGCAAAGACTACGACGTTTATATGATTTCTCGTTGGAAATCATAAGCAAATATGAGCAAGATTATGTGCATCTAACAGGTAAACATATACATGAATTGCATAATGAATTGGCAGCACTAAACGAAAAAAGTGCTGACATTGTGGAAAAACTGAAAGAAGTTCGGAAAGCAGCGCAGGAAATTGATGAGATTAAATTTGATGTTGCTAATAAAGCCAACTTCAAAGCTTTAGAGAGCGCTATGGACACGATCGTCTATTTGAATATTTCACCGGAAAATGCGACAGCCGAATTTGAAGGCGCGCTCGAAAAAGTTAATTGGTTTGCCAAGCGTAAAAATCTAGATTATGAATTGAGTGGTTTTTTGCGTGAATTTGGTAGAAAATTTGCAAAGTTCATCAAAACACTCACACCATTGGAGCGCTTGATGTCAATAGCGTTTGTGGATCTTCAAAGGCGTTACAGGAAAGCTGATGCAGCGAATAGATGGCGTTTGTTGAATGAATTTTGGGTGTTGGGGAATTTTGATTGAAAGATTTTTTTTTTTCTTTTTTATAAATTTAAAATATGATTTATAAGTGCGCTATGCTAAGCACTCTCTATTAAAAATTATTTAGTATTAAGTAAAAAAAAATTTTCTATAGCCACTTAAGTAGTATTCCAATAAACATGTTTAAATGTTAATTAATGCGCGAGTTGTATTATTCTAATGAAATGACTGACAAGCATAATTAATTAACTTTTAATTGAACGTTTACAATAAAAATGCAAATGGCACGAGCGCATCTGTTTAATAATGGCTAGTTTACATTTCAATGTACTGTGTCTTAGAGTAGAACAATGTGTCAGCTCAAACCACACATAAATTATTTATTACACCCTTTTCATGCATCTTCTTTCTCTGTCATACCTGTTTATATGCGCTCATGCTCAGCAATGTCGAACCTAACCTCAAAGTTAATTTGGTCATACCCAGCTAACCAAACGATGGGATAAGCAATCCATATAGAGCTTTAAAACGCATATTTCTCAGGTGTTTTCATCACTGTTTCTCTAATGAATTTCGTAGTCTTCTTTGGACTCATATTGGAACCATTTTACGTGACTCTTTTAAGTTATTTTGCAGTCATTTTTAACTCTTTTCAGACACATTTTTTGCTTCGAATTACTTTACATAAGCTTTTATGATTTATTGAAATTACTCTTTAAAAAAACCCCCTTACCTTCTGCGTAGTGAAAGAAAAATAGTCAGAAAATTCTCATGCGCTCTTCAACGTGTTTTTTTTTAACAATTCTCTTTACGCGTACTACAAAAAAAAAATAAGAATATACAAATTTCTGCTCAGAAGGATAGATAAATCTAAATGAAAAAGTTGTTGTTGTTGTAGTTGTTTTAGCAACAAAAAAGTTGTTTTTATATTTACTTAAAAACATTCCAAGAAAGCTCAAATTTAATACTCCTACTCTACATTATTTCGGAACGTACTGCTTGACTTCGTTGGAACTGTGGAACATACTCGTACAGGGAAACAACCGACTTTATTTTCATTAATTTCCCTCGCTGCAACATTTTGTAGGAAAACGCTTTTCAGCGAAGAAATGACAGCATTCAAAGCAAAAACAATTACAACAATTTTCCCAGTAGTGTAACATTCAATTAAAATACTGATAAGATTTCAAGCTATACCATACAAAATTCATAAGAAAATAAAAACTACGCAAAATTAAAACAAAAACACAAAAAAAAAATATATGAAAATTTGTATTAATAACTACACAACTACTATTTATAGCTGATTTTGCAAAGATATAAAACGTTAATTAAAAGTCGCCAAAGTTCAGTGTCAATGTGTTATTAGAAATTACAACAAGTAAGAAACGAGGAAAAGCGAAAAATATTTTAAATGACAACGCGCAAGACAATTCAAATTTTGTTATTATTTTTGTTAGCGATAAAGGTTTGTAAAAATGTTGTTGGTTTTTATAAACAAAAAATTGTGAAAAAATATTTTTTTTTTCTTAATTTCTTTCAAGTTAGTAACAGCAAACCCGCTACTTACCTATAGTACTTTATATGTCTCGGAAGAGGAAAGTGTAGTGAAAAATGTGGCATTTAATACTCTTTTACATTCGTCGGAGGAGCAGAAAAGTCGAGACGCATTAGAGGCGTCAAATGTAATTGTTAGTAATGTAATGAAGGATACGCCATTATGTTAGGCTGTGTTAAAGATCTATATTTAAGATCATAAAAGTGAGCAATATCAAACTCACTTAACTAATCATACTCGAATAGTTTTTTTATGTATCAAATGAAATTCTCAATATTAAAAAAAAAAAATATCAGCTCCCCAAAATACTTAAGATATATAATTTTCAACTTAAAATAATGTAAAATATGTATGTATGTTTAAAATAAAAAAAAAAACGGTACAATTAATAATTATTTATATTATTCAAATACTGCTTCTCAGTACCTAGATTTGCAATTTTTATTTATATTCGTAATGAATTTAATTGTCAGTTTTTTGGGAAAAATTGATAATTGGAGAAAAATTACAAAGGAAAAATCAACAGCGATGGATAGGATTACATGTTTCAGAGTTTCCAGGCTCATCATCAGATCCCTTTTCGGACACTGGGATGCGAACCCGTGTCTGCACCAAAGCCAAAAAACTGACAATTAAATTCATTACGAATTATTGTTTATCTGGTCTCGAGCTTGCAAAACTTACAAATATATTCGGAATTTGTTGGATCAGCGCTTTCAATTTAAGCTGTATAGAACATCATTAAATAAATATGTATGTATAAATTTTTTATATAAAACCCAAGCAATTTTGTAAACCTAACAAACAATCGAAGAACTGCCGATATTCTTTTATCAATTGCTTCCCGCAACCAAATATTTATGGTTATGGAGAAAATTGGTCATCCACCGCTGGCTCTGTCATTGACTCTGCTGTATCACTCAAATTGTTCAACCTATCTTCATACAATTCTCTCTGTTTTTTAGTAACCTAAATTGGTACCTTTCCCTATCTTTTTTTACATTTTAAAACTTTATTTTAATAATAAAATCACAATTTTCACGAACTGCATGCAGCTGTCAACTTTTACGATTTCTTTCGAAATTTGTTTTCATCAAACAGCTGATAGTTGCCATTGCTATCTGAGATGCCACTTTGACATTTTAATTTACTTATGTATGAGTAAAAGTGGTAATCGATATCAAAATTCCGCTGCGAAGCGAGGCCCACTTTTTTGGTAAATACTCAGCATTGATTGCTATGTATTCACAACTTTTCTAAAATTAACTTAAGACCCTAAAGGACCATTTTAGCAGGCATAACTGTTTGAGATTGCCAAAGTTTGAAATAATAAGCAATAAGAATTTGTATCCCTATAAAATTGTATACCAGAAATAGATTTTTAAATAATTTCAAAACATACGTACATATGTATATGTACATAATATTTTATTCATACTTCCCTAGAAGTGCTGGGTGAAATTGAAGGTTATTTCACGCAAATTTCATATATAGAAACCTAATCAGAAAACTGTGTTCTATGGAATTGGCTCGATTTTCCAAGAAATCCGAACATCTACATGCAAACTGAAGTGCGCTTATAAACCAACAACATTGGTATTAAAGTACTCACTAGGACATGCAATCCCGAAACGTTTTAGTGCTCTCAATATTGGGGTACGCAAATAGTTGTAGACTCGTAACGAAATTCAGCAGCATACTACTCAAAAAGCAAAATGGTACAAAGGCCAAAGCTGACCCCTTTCACATTCCCGTCGAAACCTACACGAAAATGCGTTTTAAAGAACGTAATCAATAGTCAAAACCGCAATTAATTTGTAAGACCGAAACGAAAACAGGAAGCCAAACCACAAACGAAACGAAGAGAACATATTAAACTGTAAAGAAACCAAAATTAAAATTATTTCTGAAGAGTCAAACTAAAACCGGGAAACGAAAGCTTGAAAAACCGAAATTATTACTAGGCAGAGCTCGAAACCAAAACTGAAATTAATTTCAAGCAACGAGTGCAAAATCATTTACAAAACTAAAAGGAGGAATAAAACCGATACGAAAACGAAAAGAAAAGTGAGACCAATAAAAAAAAAAAAAAAACAAAGCAAAAACTGTATCCGAAACCCTTTACTGAATTTAATTCCTTAATAAAAACAAAACTGAAAAAAAGTTCAAAAAAATTTTAGAAAAAGAAATCAAACTCGGACACGAAACCACTTTTCAAAACTGAAGCAATTCACAAAACCGGAGAGAAATCGTAACTGAAATTACATAGTATTGAAAGCAAAATTAAAACAGGAACCAAAACAAAACGAAAGCTGAAATTACTTTCAAAAAAGCTAAACAGCAACGGTACCGAATACCGAAATTTTATTTTAATAGAGAACCACACTGATCCAAGAAATTTCGCGATATTTTGAGTGAATGCTCTAACGCTCACTTCGCAGATAATTGAAAACCTATTAGTGAGTGAGAAGACCAATAATACAATTAATTTCCAAAGCGTGCTCAATATAAACTAAGCATTTGAATGTAGCTTGGCACAGAGGCGACAAGTCAGCCAAGGAAATCGTATGCAATTTTCAAATCTGCAATAAAATGGCAAAATCTACAATTTTACTAATGCTAAGCATTAGCTTAGCGCTGCAGGTAAGTGAGACAGCACAACATTTTTTTTTTTTGTTTTTTTTTTTTTTTTGAAACTACATTTTTCTCTACAGCTCATCACAGCACATCCCTATCCAAACTCTAACAATTCCATTGGGCAAAATAGGATTAAAGAGAGTAAATTGCAACTGTCAAATGGTGAGCAACGAAACGAAAATGAATTTCGTAAACAACTACAACCAGTGATTTTAAATACACTTGCGCTTGTGCAAAAACATTCGAATACGCTTATAACGGAATCGTCCAGTTTTATACATGATCTATTAGTAGAACTTAATTTACTACACACAGAAAACCCATATATCAAGCAATTAACTAGTACATTGGCAAATCTAGTGGAACGCATGGATAATTTTGATTTGTATGATGATTCTCCAACATCGTTACGAGAAAAAGCTGCGCTCTTACACAATCTCTCGGATATGTTTAACGGTTTTGATAGCATAACCAAAAATGCTGATAAAAATAAAACGACGTTAATCTTAAATGGAATACTACAAAAATTAAATGTAGACATACTAAATGAACATGTTCAGAAGTCGGCAAAAAATGCAGTGGAAAAGTTTAACACAGTATTTCTTACATTTTGGAATTCATTAAGCGTAGCGGAAAAGAGAGCACATGAGCATTTGAGTGATTGGTATGAGCGTTATCAAGCCATTGAAACTGCGCAAGAGAAATTGAAAGCTTTCGTTGAGTTTTTACAAATTCTTAAAAGTATAGTCGTTGATGGCGAATAAATATGTTAATTTAAGTGTGTGCATTTATTTTATGAAAAAATTAAAATACTAACAAAAATATAATTATTTCATTCGTTTATTTCATTCACGCTGCCCGCTTTTGTAATTCGCAACCAACTTATGAAATTTTTCATAGATATAGTTTATGTTTTGTAATCCCAAATTGGAGTTTTTCCAAGCGAAAATGAGAAGGCCAATCCCTCGCCTCTACCTCATAGCCCCCTGTGCGCACTTCAAATTAATAAATACAGGGTGTAGCAGGGTGCCGAAAAAATAATTCAAATAAAAATAAAATAATAATTTACTCAAATATCGTCATTACGTGGGACAGGGTAACACTATTCACAGCATGGAACTCGCAAATGGGACAACAGTTAAACGTCCACATAGATGGTGTACTCCTGCCCCCTCTCAACCACCCGATCTTTGGAGTGACGTTTGACAATGGCCCTACCTTTGCTAGTCATGCCACCGGCCAACCTAGCTGACATTCACTAGAGGAAATTGCAAGTCTGCCAAAACACTTATGCTTATGTCATCTGAGTCTCACCCTCATCGAGAGGCTAAAATGCTCAATATTAAAGAATACGCGGAACTTCGAAGCACTTTGATGAGATCCGGCACCACATTTCCTTGTCGCTTGATCTGCGTAACCACAGGCGGTCACTGTCGGTGGACAAATCTCCCAGATGTTGGCCTGTGAATCGCCATCGAGTTGGCGGAGAAAGTACATGAACTTCCGAGAGAGACTAGAGTCATTCTATGTAGTACAACTTCGTTCTGACTACTGTAATAGGTTAAACTCCTACTTATCCAGACTAAACTCCACCATACCAGACACTTGCCCTGCATGTGGTATGTATGCCCCTCATGACCCTAAACATCTCTCTTCCTGTTCAATTGAACCTACTCTGCTAATACCAATATTACTCTGGTTCAATCCTTTTGAAATCGCGCATTTGCATGGACTTCCGTTAGAAGAGCCTGATGACAATTTTCAGAGTGATCGTGCCCATAAGGCATGGCGAAGCACAGTTAACAACAACAACAACAACAATCCTGGGACAGTTAATAGCAAAGTGGTTTGGAAAACTCTCTAAGTGTACTTCCGCCATCGAAGGTTTCTCAGGTTCCGAAAATGTCTAGGAAACATTGCCACGAATTTGCTAGAGAACCTCAGCCTTTATCCTCTCGGAGATATGTATATCGCGCCACATATATATTTATTCTCATGAACGCTTAGTTGTTCCAAAAACTTTTCATGATATATCGAGGACAACTTTCATCCACAAATTCTGAAAAATATGACTTTTTGTATTCCAAAGGGGGGGAGATGGACCCGCTATATCGCACCATTTCTCAAAATACTTAATAGGCTCGGTTTATTTAAAAGCGCGTCACTTAATAAATATGTATTATGAAATTTTAATTACGTTTGTTTAGTGGGAAAAATATTCAAAACCTTTTCCGCTACTTGAAACCCAGTTTTTTACTTGTGAATTGTGAGTGGGTGTAAAAACCCGCTTTCGAGGTGAATTGTGTAACTTAACGCTTAGATTGAAAATTTTATTGCGCTGTGCAATATAAATAGCAAACGATATAAAACCAACGAGAGTGCAGTGAGGGAACAACAATTCGAGTTGCGCTTTCCTGGCAGGCAGAGGTGTTTAAGCAATAGCCATGATGAAGTGTTTTATAGCCATTTTATCAATTACATGTTTGAGCTTGCGGGTAAAATTTTTATAAATTTTTTTTTTTTTTTGTTTCAACATTCAATAATTTACTTTCTTCATCCTAGTTTGTTGAATCGCTGCCACAGAGAGATGTCATAACTGAGAGAGAGCGCGAAGATGTCACACTCACAAAACACGAAAACTTCAACAACTCCACAGCAAACAATAAAAACACAGCAACAACAACAACTGATGCGTTTGAACGCAACGACACCGAACTAAGCACAACAACACGAACAACAAGTATGCAAATTCACGAATCAAACGAAACCGAATCAACTGAGGAAATACTCTATCTACCCGCCATGTATGATACACCATCCTTTCGTTTGATATTAGCACTATTTAAACCCATACTAGCACACACTAACCAAATTATAATTGAGGGTCATAATTTTCTTGAAGCAACATTACAATTCGTAAATTCATTGGCGAATAAAAGTGTTTATTTCGTGTTGTATGCACAACGTATGAATGACTTGTTGAAACGTATTGAGAAAATCGATTTCAAACAAAATGATCCTTCTATTATCGAAGAGAAATCTGAGATAATTGATCAATTATCAGCTTTATATTTGGATTTTGCAAAAATTCTGCACAATCATGAACCCAAAGAGGATGCTATGGTGTTGGTAGAACTTGCGGAAAAAATTGATTTACATGCACAAAATGAACGTATAAGAGAATCCTTGCAAAAGGAAGTGAAGAAACTTAGTAAAATAATTGAAAAATTTTTTGAGCGCATGCATGAGGCAAAGATAGAAAAATCTGACGAGCTAATGGAATGGTATGAGCAATTTAAGACACTCAAGAAAGATCAAGAAAAATTTGACGATATTGTGTTGTTGTTTAAATATCTGCTGATACACCGTTTTTTGTAAATAATTTTTATATTTTAAGGGCGCGCTTTTATAAAGGCCGCTTAAGCTTAATTAGCGTTTAATGTGACAGCTAACTGTACAAAATAAGACAATTAAACTCCAGGTAGCGTTTAGCGGCCTTTATTAAAGCGGCCCTAAGTTTACTTTAGACTTGTTAAATAATGATTACTAAACGTAATGATTACAGGTTTAACAGGTTATTTTTCTCTAAAAATAAATTTAATGAATGATTATGATTACTTTAAATTGTTACTGATTATTTCCCAATTAATTAAAAATAGTCAACAAAAATTCATGACTTTTCAGGATTTTTTTTTTTAGTTTTAAAAATTTTTTTTTTTTAATTATCTCTGATTATTTCTGATTTTTTAATCATCGTAAAAAATAATTCTTTTTTTAAATTTTTAATTTTTTCTATTTATGAAAGCGGCCCTAAGTTTACTATAGACCTATTAAATAATGATTCCCGGTATGATTGATTATTTTCCTAAGAATTAATTTTAATGATTGATTACCATTACTTTAAATTTTTAATGACTATTTTCCAATTAATTAAAAAAAAACAACAAAAATTCATGACTTTTCAGGGTTTTTTTTGTTTTAATTTTTTTTAAATTTTTTTAATTTTTGTATTTTTTTTATACTATTTTTTTTAAATTATTTCTGATTTTTGAATCATCGTCAAATATAATAACTATTTTTTTTTTAATATTCTCTATTTTTTAACCAATTTATTATAACATTTTCTTGCTTACAATTAAAATAATCATTACCTATTAAAAAATCCTTCTAATCCATGGATTACTAATTACTTATTAAATTTAACAGGTCTGGATTACTTAAGCAATTACAAATTTAAATAAAATGTGATGTAAAAATATTGTTAGCTTCTTTAAATTTTTATTTTATTGGCCAAAATGCATTACCTACGAATGGAGTTTTGGTTAAATAATCGATTTTTTTTATTGCCCATAATTTTACTCGATTCTCGATATTTTTGTAACCTAAATTTATTAAATGTAAAAATATTCCAATTTGCTATATACTTATTATAAATGATTTTCACTTGATCTAATCTAATTTTCTAATTTTGTTTAATTTCACATCGGCATTTTTACAATGAAAACTGTGGTATGAACAAAGTCGATAATTGTCTTCAAAAATCGATTTTATACACCTCGAAATAATTGCAATCTAATGTCAAACAAATTCGATTATCGAAGTAAGTCACTCGATTCTTAAAATGAGCCGTGAACTTGATTTTTAGTCTTAGCATAGTTTACAAAAAATGATTGCAATCATTTGATTAAAAATCCATGAGTAGTAATGTATCAACTCACATACAATACAACAACAGGTTTTGAAGTATTCACTGCATATTCAGAGTATAATCCATACAATATAAATATGTTTTAGGCAAAATTCAACTTCAGTGCGATTTAATACTTCAGACAAGAGCAATGGGAGCAACTTAGCTTATTTACCGTTGTTAGACAGCTTTGCAAGTTACTGACATAATAGCTAAATAGACATACATATATATAATACATATGTATGTATGTATATATAATATTTGCATGTACGCAAATGTGGTGCTGCTAGAGAAATGCATTCATCGAATTGAAAACAAAGTTTCACAGAAAAGCTTTTGTAGCCCAAAGCTTAATCAAAGTGAATGTACATAAGCATAAAAGCGAGAGTTTAATTGTGTGATGAAATTTTTAACAAAAAAAAAAAACAAAAACGTTTACTTTTACAGTTATGTAGGTACATAGGTAAGTATAAAATACAAAAGCAATAATTGCTTAAGTAGACCAAAGGAAAAGCTTTGTTCGCGTACAAAACAAGCAAAAAGTGTAAGTAAAATGAGAATGGGGTAAAACTCTCTCGAAAAGCAGCTGTAGCCACTTTTATTGGTTCAAAGTTCAAGTTTTTAAATTTTTGTTGTTGCTTTTCCTTGTCACGATCAGCTGTGCTTCACTTACAATTTTTATGGAGCGGAATTCCCACCGCTAAAAACTTGTGGCTCTCTCTGAGAGAGTTCATTTAGCATTAAAGGATTTTAAAATTTAAAAGTAATTAATTATAAGAGAGGAGTTTTTTATAATTTTTTTTTTAATACGACGTCATATATAATTCGTTTGATACCCACTGCTATATTCTATTTTTTGTTTTAGTTTCAGATAGGTGGTATCTCCATTAAAACCTTCTAAACGTGGCAACCCACCTAATCATAATAAAAAACAGAAATTAATTTTATTTTAACCCTGTTCTGTGCAATGTTTCTTTTATAGTAACATCAATCTTTTAAAAAATTTCAAACATTTTGTGTCTGTTGACATTTAGGAAAGTAGATTTCTGCTGAAACCGAATATAAGCCAATGCACTGCAGACTTGCAAAAAAAAATCAAAACAAACCAAAAAAGTAGAACACAAACTGACGGAAGAAACTTATTATGTATCGTAATAGACACATCTGTATGTATAGATAGATACAAGTGTACATTAGGGTGGTCACAATTTTTTAAAGTTAGCATCTAAGAGTCAGAACTAGGCACGGTTTCGGATAGTTTTCGGGACTGGTTTGTGGACTTAGATAAATTTATTGTCTTTCATAAGAATTAAGTTTAGCTATTTCTTGATCTTGATAACTAATGAATAAAGTTTAACCAGTTGACCGAACTAAGAAAATACTAAAGATTTAGTTTAATGAATTTTATTTTATTTCATAATATTTTTTAAGTACAAATTCTATGCACATCTTAAAATACAAATGCAACCCACCCTAATGTAAGTGCAAGACATACATACATACATATCTGAAGTGCATTGCCATTACAACCGATTGACAGTGTCGAACTTGTATGTAAATTCGATTAAGGTATGGCCATACTTATGGAGGTACTAGGAATGCCAAACCCGGGATCCCGTATATTGCTAGGCGTCTGAAATCCCGGAATTACTTACTTGCTATACCGGAATTTTCGGGATTCGAAATTCGTTACCAAAACCATGTAAATATGTGCGATTAATTTATGAAAATGATGTTAATCAAACTAAATTTTTTTTTTTTTAAGTAACATCACCCAACTAACAATAAAAATTTTCCATTTATGTATTGGATATAAAATTTTTTTTCTATTATTAATTTTATTTTTATTTATTTAGTTTTTCTTCTATAACAAAAAATGAGTTAACATGCATTTTGAAAAACCTATTTCAGTTTGTTGACCTGTTAAAAAAACAATTTACAAACACAATTTTATTTACAAAAGTTGAATTTAGCGTTTATACATTTTAAAAATTTTAGGGAAACATTTCTTTCAAAATTCAAGAAATTTGGTTTGGAACTTTAAGAAACAAATATGTGTGTAGCTATTTGATTTTGCTGTGTTATTAAAAAAAACAACATTTAAAATAAAAAAAGTTTATAATATTTTAAGGTTAGATAATTCCGAAGCAATTTTGTCATTTTTTTCAAACTAAACTGCTGGATAATAGTAACTTTCAAAACACCGGAACCGGTCTCGGGAATATGCAGTTAAATCAAGCGCACCTTAATAATCCCGAAAATTGCCATCCCTAGTACCGTACCTTTTAATGTTGGTATGTATGTAAATATGTGTATGGAACTGATTGAATGGTTTATATATTTACTAAAAAAGCTGTTAGGAAGCACTCATTCATTCATGCATATAAACTAGCACGTTCAATCTCATACCAACCAAACATAACTATGTAACAAATATAAAAACAATATAAAAGATTAGCACGGATTGCGCCCCGATTTAGTTTCATTTTGTATATTTACAACGAACGTACCTACCTTGTTAGACAAAGTGCATTTTTTGTAGTAAACGACCCATAATGTTGAAAAGTTGGAGTTTTTTGCTTTGGTGCATATTCATGGTGCTGCAGGTTAGTCATGAAAAAGTAGTTAAGCTTGCGCACAACATACAATTACCTATCTAATAATATTGACAAAATTCAAAACAGCTGGCTACCACATTACCGCAACGTGAGCAAACAAATCCCGCTGACGTAGCACAACAAACAACTACAACAAACACGACAGACAACTCGTTCGCAGAGAATGAATTAAGTACACCACGCAAACAATTGCTTTTCGGCACATTGGCACTACTCACCAAACAATCAAAATCAATATTGATTGAATCGCGCACTTTCCTAAAAGATTTGATCAACGAAATGAAAGCTTTACCCAAGAAGAGTGTAGCTATTGAACAGAATATTACGCGTTTGAATGAAGTCTTGCAGAAAATTGATGGCATTGATTTAAATGTGAATCCACCGTTAGTTGATGAAATGTTCTCGGCTGTTGATGAGCTTGGTAAAGTTTATGATGAGTTTTATGGTATGCCAGAGAGTACAGATCCCAAGAGTGATGTTGTTATATTGGAAAATTTATTCGAAAAGGTTGGTTCGGAGAGTTTGGAACAACGTTTAAATAATTCATTGGAAGCTACGTTAAATGATTTTCCGAAAATATTTGAAACTTTTATAAAAACATTGAGTGATGAAGAAAAACGTAATGAAACAGCGCTATTGGCATGGTATGGACGCTTTCATGCTGAGAATGATAGTGAAAAAAAATTCAATTTGTTAGAAGAATTTTGGACACTTTTTAATTAACTAGCTGTGAAAGAAAAAAAAAAATGTTTTTGCATGTGATGTATTCAAAGAATTTCTAAATCATTCGCATTGTAAATATTGTACAAGTTATTTTACTCAATAAATTAGAAGCCTCGTTAATATATAAAAAAAATCTCTGTAATATTTATTAAAGAAAGTTTTAAAGAATGTCTACGAAGTTAAGTTAATATTTCTCTTTTTCTGTAGCTTTTTAGAAATAAAATCATTGCATGAATAAAAATCTACTAAACAAAACTCAAGCAATTTTGTATGCCTAAAAAAGAATCGAAGAGCTGCCTATACTCTTTTAGCCCCTTGCTTTCCGCCTATTACATTGTTGGTGCTGTAGAAAATTCACGACCAAAGCAGCAAATGGCATTGGCTCTGTTGCTGCCTCTGTTGTATCACTCAAATTGTTTAGCACATCCATAGTTTTTTTTTTTTTAACTATTAATATTTACTTTTCAATAATTAAATCACAATTTTCACAAACTAGAAGCGGCTGTCCCTTTTTACCAATTCGTTTGAAATTTGTTTTCATCAAACAGCTGATTATTGCCATGACCATCTGTGCTGCCACATTGACATTATAATTTACTTGGGAGTGAAATTGGTAATCGATTTTTGGATTCCTATCGCCATCAAGTTTCAAGATTAGAGTTGTAGATTGGACTTAATGTGACATTTCAGTAGTTTTCCCAAGCATATTATAAAATATAAACACAACTAGCAGCACCTCTTTTAATTTTTATATAGTAAAAGATAGCTTTTTCCCTTGCTTCTTACCTACTCACCCAACACTTTCTATAATTTGGAGTGAAATCTAATAGCTTAAAATAATTTGTATCAATGTCTCAAAAAAAAAAAATCCCTACAGCAATTAACTCTATATAGTGTAATTAATCGTTTCATGAAGCCCGAACCGTTTGATTAGGCATCGCTAGTTTCGCTATCATCTCTAACGCACAGATGCGCGCTGAATATACAAATGTGTCTAAGTGTTTTAATTACTAATTAAATCAATTATTTACAGCAATTGTAAGAAACATGTGTAATAAATTTTAAATTCTAGATGTTATTGTGTTTTTGATAAACTTTAGATTATTTCAAGTTAGTATTGGAAAATGAGTGCTGAACTTGGGTTTGGAATATGTACGATGTGTGACAATTATAGATTCTAATTTATTATAACTTGGAATGATTTAAAGTCTTATGAGTCTCACATGCGACGAATGCTGCAGTGAATATATTTTTGCATATGTTCTTATTATATATTTTGAACAAACTTATTAGATAAGATTAATATGCATTGAAATCGGGAACTTTTACCTGTAAATCCAATACTAACTCACAGCTTGGTGATAATAAATTAAACATTATGTAGTAGACTATACATACATTTCATATTTGTACAGTTGAGCTTAAAAAAATTGTATTATTATATTATGTTCCCTTCTATTATATTCTATTTGATTTAAATTTTTTTTTAATTTTATTCTATTATTTTATTTTATTTTATTTTATTTTATTTTATTTCATTTTATTTTATTTTATTTTATTTTATTTTATTTTATATAAATTTGTGTTATTTTTTATTTTATTTTATTTTCATTTATTTTATTTTATTTTTTATTTGATTTTATTTTATTTTATTTTATTTTATTTTATTTTATTTTATTTTATTTTATTTTATTTTATTTTATTTTATTTTATTTTATTTTATATTATTTTATTTTAATTTATTTTATTTTATTTTATTTTATTTTATTTTATTTTATTTTATTTTATTTTATTTTATTTTATTTTATTTTATTTTATTTTATTTTATTTTATTTTATTTTATTTTATTTGGTTTGATTTTATTTTATTTTATTTTATTTTATTTTATTTTGTTTTATTTTATTTTACTTCATTTCATTTCATTTCATTTCATTTTGTTTTATTTTATTTTATTTTATTTTATTTTATTTTATTTTATTTTATTTTATTTTATTTTATTTTATTTTATTTTATTTTATTTTATTTTATTTTATTTTATTTTATTTTATTTTATTTAATTTTGTTTTATTTTATTTTACTTCATTTCATTTCATTTCATTTCATTTTATTTTATTTTATTTTATTTTATTTTATTTTATTTTATTTTATTTTATTTTATTTTTTTTTATATTATTTTATTTTATTTTATTTTGTTTTATTTTATTTTATTTTACATACATTATTTTATTTTATTTTATTTTATTTTATTTTATTTTATTTTATTTTATTTTATTTTATTTTATTTTATTTTATTTTATTTTATTTTATTTTATTTTATTTTATTTTATTTTATTTTATTTTATTTTATTTTATTTTATTTTATTTTATTTTATTTTATTTTATTTTATTTTATTTTATTTTATTTTATTTTATTTTATTTTATTTTATTTTATTTTATTTTATTTTATTTTATTTTATTTTATTTTATTTTATTTTATTTTATTTTATTTTATTTTATTTGGTTTGATTTTATTTTATTTTATTTTATTTTATTTTATTTTATTTTATTTTATTTTATTTTATTTTATTTTATTTTATTTTATTTTATTTTATTTTATTTTATTTTATTTTATTTTATTTTATTTTATTTTATTTTATTTTATTTTATTTTATTTTATTTTATTTTATTTTATTTTATTTTATTTTATTTTATTTTATTTTATTTTATTTTATTTTATTTTATTTTATTTTATTTTATTTTATTTTATTTTATTTTATTTTATTTTATTTTATTTTATTTTATTTTATTTTATTTTATTTTATTTTATTTTATTTTATTTTATTTTATTTTATTTTATTTGGTTTGATTTTATTTTATTTTATTTTATTTTATTTTATTTTATTTTATTTTATTTTATTTTATTTTATTTTATTTTATTTTATTTTATTTTATTTTATTTTATTTTATTTTATTTTATTTTATTTTATTTTATTTTATTTTATTTTATTTTATTTTATTTTATTTTATTTTATTTTATTTTATTTTATTTTATTTTATTTTATTTTATTTGGTTTGATTTTATTTTATTTTATTTTATTTTATTTTATTTTATTTTATTTTATTTTATTTTATTTTATTTTATTTTATTTTATTTTATTTTATTTTATTTTATTTTATTTTATTTTATTTTATTTTATTTTATTTTATTTTATTTTATTTTATTTTATTTTATTTTATTTTATTTTATTTTATTTTATTTTATTTTATTTTATTTTATTTTATTTTATTTTATTTTATTTTATTTGGTTTGATTTTATTTTATTTTATTTTATTTTATTTTATTTTATTTTATTTTATTTTATTTTATTTTATTTTATTTTATTTGGTTTGATTTTATTTTATTTTATTTTATTTTATTTTATTTTATTTTATTTTATTTTATTTTATTTTATTTTATTTTATTTTATTTTATTTTATTTTATTTTATTTTATTTTATTTTATTTTATTTTATTTTATTTTATTTTATTTTATTTTATTTTATTTTATTTTATTTTATTTTATTTTATTTTATTTTATTTTATTTTATTTTATTTTATTTTATTTTATTTTATTTTATTTGGTTTGATTTTATTTTATTTTATTTTATTTTATTTTATTTTGTTTTATTTTATTTTACTTTATTTCATTTCATTTCATTTCATTTTGTTTTATTTTATTTTATTTTATTTTATTTTATTTTATTTTATTTTTTTTTTATATTATTTTATTTTATTTTATTTTGTTTTATTTTATTTTATTTTACATACATTCTACTAAAAGCATTTAAAACCTCGTTAAATTTCTGCGTAGTAATCGAACATTAAAATCCTAGTGTTCCTGTGTAAAATGCAAAATATCATAAATTTTTTGACGTACGCAATATTAACATGGGTTTTGGTTTGAATTATCATTTTTATTCAAAGTGTTGACCCGTTAACTTATACATTTGGTGTTTTATTTTTTTTTAAATTTAATTCATTTTCAGTATCATTTTGAAAAAAATTCCGAAACCTATAACCATAGCTTGCCCTATCCATAATATCTTTATTTTCTCTATACGTTTCATATACATACATTAAATCCTTCTCTTTCTCTTTATCAGCTGGTGTAAGTGAATTTAAATAGCGCTCAAACTCATCAGCATAGTGATTACCAATATCGTTTAGTAACTTTTTTTCTTCAATTTCGAATTGCTCATAACCATGCAACTGCAAAGAGTTCCATACAATATTCTCGTCGGTTGTGCGATTCACATTTTTCTTCGTATAACGATTTGAGAATGTGAAAAATTGCCTCAAAACGCGCTTCTTGAATCTATCGAAGTCTGACTGCAATGCATCTGCCGAATCTTTTACATATTTTGCAAGCACTGATCTTTCATTACGCATATCTTCTGTGTCTATATTGATTATAGTTGGATCGGCAAGTAGGTCCTTGGCTATACGGTTCGTTGAGTTAAGTAGAATATTCAAATGTTTTTGTGTACCTTCGTGTATCATTGCTGAGAGTTTTTCACGTTCTGGTGTCGGAGCGCTCTTCATCGGTAAAGGAGTGCTTGTGTCTGATTCCTGTGTAATCGCATTATATGAAGCAGCAATCCCATCGGTGGAGGCATTTGGCGCACATAATGCAAGCTATTAAGCATAATGGAAGAGTTTATCTTTTAATATTTTTATTCTATAACTTCAATCAAACCTCTAAAAATGCTGCAAGCGCATAGAACAAAATTATTCTTGACATCAGGTAATTTTAATAGAATTCCTTTTATTTTCAAGTCGCTGTTGTTCAAATTGTAAGACCACTAAGCTCGCGAAATGTGGCTGCTACTGTTTTTATAGACAATTTTAATTATCTAATATAGTTGTCTCACTGCACTGAATTGCACCCGCTAAATTGTGATTCTATAGAATAAAAACGCTAATTTTTAGGGTCAAATAGCTTTATGTGATATATGTACATTAGGACGGGTCGATTTAAAAATCGTTCATTGTTCTGTGAAAATCGTATTCTAATTAAAAATATATATACCCACAAGCTACATTTTTAAAGAATTTGTATTTGTATTGGAGGCAAAAAATCGCCCATTGCTCCGTGAAAATCGTATTCTCGGAATCAAAATAAGAAACTTTGCCCAAGTAACCATACCTCTAAAACGAATTCTGATGTCCCCCAATTTGGGTCGAACTTTTGGGTAGGTATCATTTGTAGTTCTAATAGAAGCCCCAAAATGTCACTCATACGCCAGGGCCCCCTACCCAAAAGTTCGACCCAAATTGGGGGACATCAGAATTCGTTTTAGAGGTATGGTTACTTCGGCAAAGTTTCTTATTTTGATCCCTAGAATATGATTTTCAGGGAGCAATGGGCGATTTTTTGCCTCCCCACAAATCGAGCCGGCCTAATGTACATACATAGGTACATACCTATATGAAAAATACAAATTTTTTAAAAATGTAGCTTGTGGGTATATAGATTTTTAATTATTATCACTCAGCTGCTCTGATGAACACTGCACTCCCTATAGGACGCTGCTAATAGATGCATCAGATTTTTCATATCACTACTACAAATCTGATGTCCGCTTGATGCCACACTTCCTATCAAATAACGGCTCATGTGAAGGTCAGCTGTTTCGTAGTGATGCTTGAATGATATGTATCGCGCTCAATTCAGTGCGTCCATGGTTAAGATAAGAAATAAGAAAAATTATCTCGACGTGAATTAATACAAGGTGGCAGTATCCAATCAGCTGATAGCTATTTTTTCTCAAATTTTGACACTACAAATTTCGCCGCCATACGATTTTGACATTAGTCCTACGAATTACAAAAACAATGTACATCTTGGGTCCACGCACAATTCTCACTGGAACTCTTCTCGTTAATAAATGTTTGCATAACAACAACCACACGCTATAGTGCAATTTATTCATAAAAGTTTAGTTACATACATACATAGTATATTTAATAAAATATTTAATACTTCGGCTCATAATGAAAAAATACTGAAAATAAATGTTTACCAAACTCTAACTTATTCACACCCAGCTCATTCTTTGTATACATATTCCATAAATTCAAAAATTCACTTTCATTCACTTTCTCCGACATGCGAAATGATGTTATATAACTCTCAAATTCATCAACCAATGCGTTTGTAAACGCTCTCGTGCGATTCTCGCGCTCAATAACATACTCAGTAAGACCATGCTTTTTCAAAATATTCCATGTGATTTGCTTTTCCGCCTTTAGCAATTTTGGTCTTAAGTCACGTTTTGGAGTAAAACTATTAAAATCTTCGAGTAAAAACTCTTTACCAACAGCAAAGAAAAAACGATTTTGTTGATCATTCTGTTTGTCGGGTATGACCGCCACTAAAGCATCTTTTGAATTTTTCACATATTTCTCAAGTATTGTTCTTTCACTCTCCATCGCCATGCTATCAATACTGCTCATTGATGCATCGGCAAGTACATCTTTGGCTATTTGATTTGTTCTTTGTAATTGAAAGTTTAACAAATCTGAATAATTTTTATAAACTACAGCCACAAATCTCTTACGACTATTCGTTGGTGCGCTTTCTGTACATTCTGCCGATGTGGGACTAGTCGCCGTCGTCGTAGTCGTGGTCGTGATTGTTTGTGGGTACGCTGCCTGCGTATGGGCATTTTGCTCTGCTGCTTCGGTTTCTGGCATCGGTAGACATAAACTGTACTGCGTAAGATTGGGAAAATGGATGGTTTGTTAGTGAAAAAAAAGTGTACTTTTTTTGTTCATAATTTTTAACGAACCTGCAGTAATGATAGTGTGACAAGCAATAAGTATATGAGCCTCTGCGTCATATTTTCTCTGTGATTCTGCAAATGTTTTCTTTCTTGTAGAGGTTGCTGCTGGAAGAACTATACCTCACTAAGCACTTGATATGCACGTTCGAAGTATTTATAATTAATTTTTTTTTGGAAATGTAAGTCATAAATGGAAAAAGTAGTACAACTTACTTGCTTATATAAAATAATTGCTATATTCTTATCAATTAAATGTGTACTAGCTATATCTACATACATAGGTTTATAAATAGCTAATTCAACAAACAACTCCGAGCTGAAGATTTGCATGGATGTTAGGGTGTTATGTCGCAAAAGTAAAAATAAAAACTTCAATGTTCTTGACAATACTTATTCATTTTCAATAAGCATTTTTGTTGGAAGTAAATTTTTTGATATGAAAATATACTTATTTCTCAACTTGAATAAATATTAGACTCACACTTGATTTCTACCAACATTTTCCAACTGAAATCAAAATTCACATTTTAACTTTTTTGTTATTCATTTTACTAATTATTAAAACACAGTGCGCAATTCAATATTAACAGTATATGTATATAAAATATTTATGTAATGTGTTAAATACTACCAAATATTAAACTTTATCTTTTTTTTATTCTAGAAAATGTTTCGTTTGCTCACGTGTTTTCATTAATTTTTGATGTCAGCTGTGACAGAAAATAGGCATCATCCGGTCGTCGTGTGCTTGGGCCAGTTAAAATCTTTTACATGCAAGAATGGTTTGAGTCAGTTATATACATATAGATGTCTGTTTCAATTTGTGAGCAAGATGATTTTACTTATTTCTTACCTACCTTTGGATAAACTAAATTTTTCAACAGATGTCGCTATAATTAACATCTCATTGCTGGTTGGTGCAATGAACTTCAATGGTTTTCAGCATGAAGTAAGTTGTTGTACTTTAATAGCTTAGCACTTGTTTTTATTTACTACAACAACAAAAAAAGGTTTTAGAGAAAGCCAATCTATATTGAAAAATTAGATTTTTATGAGCCATCTGGCAATAGCACTTAGGTCATTCCACATGAAATCGCCTGAGAGTTGAAATCGACCCCTTCCAATTGGAACAAAATTCGATGAAGAGTTTCCTTTTTTTATACAACAACGTTCTGCTAAAGAAAAAAAATTGTTTTCGAAATTCTAGTTTTTTCCTGTTTTGTAAAATTAATGTTTTTAATACTTCGAAATCTACTAAAGTTAAAAATAAACTTTGCCACTTTCGAAGAGGATGCTTAGAAGTATAAAAAATAAAAAAAAAATTTCTTGTTCTGCAGAATCTAAAATTTTATTAAGGATAGGAGGTAAAAATATTGCCGAAATCCTCTCAACATAACCTGCAAAATTAGGGGCGAACTTTTGCAACTTTTTTTCGACCCTTTCTAATGTACATCTACATACCTATCAAAATTCAAAATACCATATAATTTTGCTAATAATAATAACAACTGTAAAAAAAAAATTTATTTCGCACATTTGCATAACATATCTACACATACAAGTATTTCACATTAAACCACACTATATTAATTGTGAATCTCCATTTAAGCTCTCTTGCCTGGCTTAAACGTATCAAAGAAGTTGGCATAATGTTGCGCTTTCTTCTCTTCATCCTTCTCATTCGTGAATTTAGTATACCATTCAATCAATCTGCTCTCACGTGCCTTTTGTTGCTCATTCAAAATACTCAAATATCTATCGATAGATCTTTCGAATTTATGTGTTACCACTTTCAGTTCGGACATTAAATCCTCTTCAAATTTTACAGCACCATTATCAGCGAACGCCTTTTGTAGAGTTTGTGTTTGTGACAATTCTGGTGGCATATCATCGATATCCTTCATAATGTCAGTCAAATTAATCATTGTTTCGAAAAGTGACATTATGCCTTCGGTTTCGTTGGGGTCAATTTCGTTTTGATTATTTTTGAAAAAATCAGCGATGCGCGTAATATTTGCTTGAAGTTCCGGACTCTTTTCGGGCAGCGCCTCTAATTGTTCGAGAGTTTTCTTCAAAAGTGGTTGACCTTTTTCGGTGACATATTTAGCTAAACCGACTAAGTCGACGAGCGTGGTTGTCATCAATACTTGACGTGGTTTCTTCAGTGCAATGTTAATCTCCGCGGATGTTGGATCTTTTTCATCAGCAATGGCATTTTCTTGTTTAGCAGCTTCGACGGCTACATCTTCGCTGGCTTCACGTCGCATACGTGGTAGGGCTTGGGTCTATAAATTCAGATTTAATTATAATTTGTTTTTTTTTGTTGTTTTTTTTTTGTTCATCATAAACACTTTACACTTACTTGTACTAAGAGCAAAGCGCTAAAGTATAAAATAATTAGCTTTGTTTGCATTGTTGTAGTTTTAGTGTTGATACGTTGCTGAGTTGTTGAATATACTGAGGAGTAACCTGTGCGCTCTGCTATTTATATTCCCTTCAAATATTAAATAAAAATAAATTTCATAATTATATTCATGCGATTGCTTTTATATATATAATATATATTTTGAGAAATTCTGCGGCATACATACATATGTAAGTTTGTATGCATTTCTAATTATTAAGAAAAATATTCTAATTGATTAATTGTGTATTAATACTGACCTGATCATCTTACGCTCATCCGCTCGTATTGCACACAATTTTTGTTTATTTGTTTCTACGAACCAACGATCGCTGTGAAAATGTTATCATTAAATTGGTTTTTTTATACCTTGTTGCGCTTACGACAACAACAGATCACGATAGATAATCTAATATTTTACTCAAATTAAATAAATTTCTATCATTTATAGCCACCCCACTTTTCATTCCACTATATATCTACCAAGTTTCACTTCTGCTCTTAGGGGACCTTAGTTAAATTTGTTGGAAGCATTTATCATAAGAATTTACTTCAAAAATGTAATATTATATTACAACTAGGTATATGACTTCGCTTCCTTATCTATGTGTATTGTTTTTTTTTTAATTCATAGAAAAGGGTTCATTTTCAAGAGAGGCGTTGGAGTATTTATGATTACCTATGTAGAGATACGGTGACCACCAGCCCTGTTTCTAAAATAAAATAAAATAAAATAAAATAAAATAAAATAAAATAAAATAAAATAAAATAAAATAAAATAAAATAAAATAAAATAAAATAAAATAAAATAAAATAAAATAAAATAAAATAAAATAAAATAAAATAAAATAAAATAAAATAAAATAAAATAAAATAAAATAAAATAAAATAAAATAAAATAAAATAAAATAAAATAAAATAAAATAAAATAAAATAAAATAAAATAAAATAAAATAAAATAAAATAAAATAAAATAAAATAAAATAAAATAAAATAAAATAAAATAAAATAAAATAAAATAAAATAAAATAAAATAAAATAAAATAAAATAAAATAAAATAAAATAAAATAAAATAAAATAAAATAAAATAAAATAAAATAAAATAAAATAAAATAAAATAAAATCAAGTAAAAAAAAAAATATATATTAAAATAAAATAAAATAAAATAAAATAAAATAAAATCAAGTAAAATAAAAAAAAATATATATTAAAATAAAATAAAATAAAATAAAATAAAATAAAATAAAATAAAATAAAATAAAATAAAATAAAATAAAATAAAATAAAATAAAATAAAATAAAATAAAATAAAATAAAATAAAACAAAATAAAATAAAATAAAATAAAAGAAGTAAAATAAAATAAAAAAAAATAAAATAAAATAAAATAAAATAAAATAAATTAAAATAAAATAAAACAAAATAAAATAAAATAAAAACAAACAAAATAAAATAAAATAAAACAAACGATTTCCAAGACTTTCTTATTTTTTGGTTAAATCTGCTTAAAGCATAAAGCCAAAGCTAAATAAAATAAAGTTGGCCATATGGTCACCGTACCCTATGGATCATTCCCGCTTTTATAAATATTAAAGAGATAAGCAGAGAATCGTTCACTAGATTTCCAAACAATTGCAATCGATATTTCTCTGGAAACAATAAGGAACTGCTTAGAGTTGACCTACTAACCTGTTTTCCCAAAAGTTAAGCATTCATGCTAAAAAGTTGCTGACATTCATAACTAATAATAACAATTGCATGTGATTTATACTATTCTCAATGTAACCTCACTTATTTATACCGTAATTTGCTCAATTAAATTTTCAAATGAAGATGAACCAATTGAAATTGAACTATCGATTAATTTCCCAAGTTGGTTAATGAATATCTAATTAATTTGATTATTCAGAAAATCGACAGAAGGTTTTGTTAATCCAAAAAAATTATTGAATTGAAAATTTATAAAATTAAAAATTTATAAAATAAAAAATTAAAAAATAAGTTTTTTGCAGCAACAGCTATGGCCACCGTCAGATTACCCCAGCTTTTAGGAACAGAAAATAAATATATATTCATACATATGTATGTATATAGGAACGATTCCAACGTAGAAAACATCAAGCGTTAACACGCAATGGACTCGTTGCGCTCCAGTCACGACATAATACCAAACCGTCAGGTAAAGTTCAAGTTCTCTACCGAGTTCCAATAAACACTCGGTGTCGAAATTGACTTCAGCTAGAACTTTTTGTGCGATATGAAATCAACTGACAGTCATACCGAATTCTTCGAACCCTTCTCTCAACAAACAAGCTGTCAGCGCTTATCTTGCGATAACCCCGTTGACCACGTATCAAGCAAAATTATTGCTGAGACAACAGTAATTGCAACAAGACGCTTCACTGTGTTCCAGAACTTTATAAAACTACTGACTGAGAACGTTTTCATACATTATAACTTCCTTACCAGAGAAAATATAAAATTTAATTAGAGCATTCCTAAGCAACTTTCATAGTGATCCCTGCTTTTTTTTTTGAATAACTACATACAATGTAGAGATATAATAATTTGAAGCGTAATATCTCAGAGAAATTTGAGAAATTGTGACATTTCCTACAATGCCTGGACCCATTGAAGTTACTTCACTTTTGGTCCATTTTGCACTAGTTTGAGTTTGGTATAATTTAGTACGAGTTTGCTTACTATCTCTATCATACTTGGTGCTTGATAGTTTAAAACCAGTTGGTTTGACTGTGGGGTATATTTAGTTACATGCAGCATATAAATGAAGAGAACACGTAGAATTTTAGTTCAGTCTCAACATTCAGATTGCAAATTTAAATTGTGAGTTATGCAAAAAGGGCTGTTTTATCTAATTATAGGCTTTGTTTCTATTTAGTTCTATTGTACAAGCCGAAATTCATTTGTCATAATTTTTTTTTTTTTCTTCCAAAACACAGCTGGTATCCTCAACATCATTTGATGTACCCCGATCCTTTGCTGATGAGCGCTTTGCCAAGCTAACTGGTTGTAATAAATTGTTGAATTATTTTGTGTTGGAATACACACAAATCGTCAATCCATTAAAGGATCAATTCAAAACGATTGCCAAAAACTGTTTTGAAAGTGATGCGCTTAAAAATGCTCAAACTTTGTATGAACTTAGAAAAGGTTGTGCAATATTTCTTGAAAATATGCAACTATTTGAATACAATGGCACATTGGATGGCTTGGAGGTTTCGGATTATTTTACCCGCACCACAGATTTGTTAATACAATTTAGTAATACTTTGCGTAAACACCAAGAACTAAAACAAGATGAAAAACTTAACAATAAAATTCATGAGAGTTTAAATCTATTAACCTTTGCGGGTGAAGCGGAGAAAGGTGCACGAAATTTATTTCACGCATTTGCTGAGCAAGTGCGTGATTATGCAGAGAATTCAACGTCGCCAATTGATTATTTTAGCAAACAAAGATGGAATGCTTGGTATAAGCAGAGCAATCAAACTGACAATCAAGGTGAAGCGCTAAAACGTTTCTTTAGAATGTGTATTCAATATTAGACTTAGACTCAAACACATACTAAGTGAAGATAATCGCTATTTGATGATATACAGTGCACTCTCTCTCAAATTCTAATGTAACTTTTATTTTAATACGATTTACAAACATTACATTTTTTAAATTATATAGACGTCATATAATTAAAGAAACATATTTGACATATGAAAAGGTGGCTTATGTTTCAAAAAAAAAAACAAAAATGGCGAGAAACAGCTGTTAAAGATAAACAATGCCATATGCTTACACAGAAATGACGAAATGGAGGAAACATTTTTTGTACACTTCTCAGCAAGGTAGGACTTTCTAGTTTTCACCACACCGTCTCAAAAATTATCGAAACCATAAAACAAGTGGAAAAATTTTTTTTTAGTCTTAAGCCACCATTTCATAGACCGATCCACATATACACATGAGTATGATGGAAAAATTTTTCAATAAAAATTTATCTATAAAAAGGGTTTAAGAGATTTTTGATCTGTAATTGATTTTAAAAATAAAAGTCATTATGCGTTTTTTCGTTTTTTTTTTTTTGAGTTATAACAATATTTAAAATTTTCAATATACAACTTTGCAAAGTAGATAATAATTTGGAACCCTCGGTACCAAGTTCACGTCGATCGGATTGAATCGGTTCAAAAACAGTTCTTACTTTTTGCGTTAAGAGATCTGCCATGGGATTCCTCATATAAACTCCCACCCTATACAGATCGCTTTAAACTTATAAACCTTCCGACACGCTCCATTCGTAGGGAAATGCTCGGAATCATTTTTATCATTAAATTATTAAACGGGTTGGTCTCTAGTCCATTTCTGCTGAGTGAAGTGAACTTTAACGTGCCTTTTCGGCCATCAAGGCATTTTAAACCTCTTTTCCTGAGACAGTGTAAAACTAATTTTGAATTGAATGAGCCTTTCCGATGTTTATGTCATAACTATAACTCTCATTCCAGCACATTTGATATTTCTGACCCGCTTTTCAGCATTAAAATATCAATACTTTCCTCACTTAATCAATAATAACTTAATAAACACATGGTTAATATTTATTTTTACTCAATAGTTACTTAGCTGATGAGTTTCTCTCTGTAGCTGAGCAGTTTTAAATCTCGACACTTAACAAAACCCCTGCCTTTCAACGACTCGGCAATATATTTAAAAAAAAAAAAAAGCCGTGCGTTATGCGGATGCGACCCTCGTGTCGGTTGGGCGGGAATGGTGGGTTATCCGTTGGGAATTATTATTATTATGAATTTCACTACATATTTTAAAGAATAAAAAAATAATAATTTTCCCGAAAGCCTCTCAACATAACCTTCAAATTTTAGGGCGGTCTTTTGTAACTTTTTTTTTTGTATTAGGACCGACCCGGTCCAATGTATATATGTACGTTCACAAATTAAAACACAACAACATGTACAAAAAGTGATTTTTTATTAGGTAACAAAATTTGTGCGCTTAAGTGTAAATGTATTTTCGTTTAATTTGTGTGTGTGTGTGTGTGTGTGAGTGTTTTATGATTTATGTTATTAACAATGTGCTTTAATTTTGACAAATGAATTTAATGTTGCTTAACTTTAAGTAAAGCTCGGTTTATTAGATATGTATGTATGTATATGTAAAATATGTTTGCACTTAAAATAAATTATTAATACTTTATTTACACCAACATTTAGTTTTTAGATTGTTTACTTTTTCTTTTGTAATACTTTATTACTTGTCTTGTTTGCTTAGTTGTTATGGTTTCACATTATCATTGTTATTTGTATTATTAAAATTATTAAATTTACTTAATTTTTTGTTGTTGTGGTTTGTTTCATAATTTTTTATTTTTTTTGTTTTTTTTTTTTATAAAATAATTTATTATCACTTTGTTAACTTAATTACAACTAACATGCTTTAACTAATTTTACTACTAATTTCTTTTTGTCTTTTTTTTTTTTGTTAAATCTAATTGTTTTCCCATTATCACTTTACTACTGTCAATCCTTCAATGCATTCAATATAATTTTTTTATACATTGGGAAAAATTTCGTTAATGCCAACATTTGACTGCTCACATTTGTCGCCACCGCAAATTCACCATACCACAACACTAATTTATCATTTATTTGCTTTTGTTGTTGTTGTTGTTGTTGTTCTGTTTGCTGCACTAACTGCGGCACACGTTGTTTAACATATGCACTCACTGTTGTATTAAATAATTTTGAAAATTCCAAAAAACGTTTTTCCAACTCCAACTCAATATGCATGACACCCGCCTTCTTTAGCGCATTAATTATAAGCACATTTTCCGCTGTCGGTTGTTCTATAAGCGTCGTATTATGTTGACGTACAAATTGTTCAAAATTGTATGCTGTCAACGTTTTCACACCGAATGAGAGTAATTGCGTTATCATATTATCGCCTTTGTCCAATTGTAATGCATAACGTACACCACCCATAAATGCATTACAACTCTGTTTTACTTCCACCATTGTGGCACATTTTACCATTTCAATAGTTTCATCTTGCAAAAATTCATTGACAACCGATCTTTGTTGCTCCAATGCATAATCGACTATCTTTGAGAGTTCACGCAACATAATGGATGCGATTCGTTTGCGTTCGCTTATATCGACCTCTGTCAATTCGTCGGTATCATCGTCGTTATCATTATTGTCAGCAACAACAGCAGCATCATCACCACTACCACTACTAAGATGCACGCCAATATCTTCTACTTCAATAGCCCCATTATCACCACCTCCACTGCCTACATCAACGTAATCACCACTACCACCACCACCAATATCATCGTGTACATGTATTTCGGTATCATGATAATCGTGCTCGTGTACATACGTATCTGCTTCTTCTTCGTGTTGGTTTGTTGCAGCTGCGCCACCACCACGATTTATCATCAAATATAGTGGAGTCGCTTTTCTTTCCACTTCGCTACTCACCTCATCACCATCACCATCATATGTTTCCACAATTGCTTCTTCATCCCAATCATGATCTTCGGCATCATGGTCGTCGTCGTCGTCGTGTATATCCAATGCTTTCGCACCGGCATGATCTGTGCTGCTATTAATGTTCGTGTTGATGTCTTTTGCATTAAGTGACGGTTGTGTTGATTCTGTTGCGACCAACTATAAGTAAATAGATAATTTGATTAATATAAAATAAACATACTATGCACAAACAATAAACGCGCACACATACATACATACATACTCGTATATATATGGATAATAAAGCATAGTTTTGTTTGTTATCTTTTATATACTATTTTTTTTATTTTTTTCTTTTGCTATTTTTTGTTGCTTAGTTTAGTTTGCAAGTAGTTTAAGGTCAAATTTGTTTATAATAGAAAAAAGTGTGGTTTAGTTGTTGTGTTGGGGGAGGTGGTGAAAAATGCAACAAACTCACCTGTACCAAGAGTAATGCGTTGAGTGGCAGCAGCAGCAACGGCAGCAGCAGCATTTGTGGCAGCGACGCTTTCTTCCACATTCTCTCAGCGAAAAAGTGCTTTACCACACACCAATGACTGAGATGCAACTGAAATTGTTTATCATGTCTATAGTCTTTTATACATTACACTTAATAATAAAAGAGAAATTGCAATATCTCTTTGATTTGTTTTGTATGTTTTTGTGATATTTTATTTTTCACACACCCTACACGCAACAATTGGAGAACTCTCAGTTTATTGGGAAGAGCTGATAGTTATGAATTTGTATGTGTGTTGCTATGCATGAATGAATGGAGATTTGCAATATATGTATGATTTGTTTTTTTTTTTTTGTTTTTTTTTAATGCAAGGTATGTATGTGAATGGGGTGAACGGGTGTTGGAAAGAACATTGCAAGCAACCGTAGTGTGGCGGTAAAGTGATTTGATAAAGTTTTTTCAAAAGGGGAAATTGGCTTGGCAAAATCCACTGGTATATTTTTGTCTTGCAAGGATTCTCCACGAAAATTCAAACTAATGCATGGTAGAATCATAACAAACAATTATAGTTTTATAAAAATTATTTGCTTCGGAGACTTTGGTTCGATTGTAATAATATGAAAATAATTGAAGCTCAACAATTCGTAAGTGAGAAAACGAAATTTATTTCTTTTAATTTTAAATTTCCTTACTACATCAAATGTGAATGTCTAGGTTAGGTGGCCGCTATTCCACTAGGGGAACAGCTCACTTGGACACGTAAACGGTCCGTTGTGATAGTCTCGCGCTAACCATTTTTTCGAATTCCTTTTGTTGTTGCTTGCAATTAAAATTTTTTTTAGCTGACCAAAATTATATTGAAAAAAAAAAATTAAATAAAAACTAATAAACAAAAAAATCGAAATTTTGTTGTTGGGTTTTTTTTTACCATATTTTTGTAAGTTTTATGAGCTCAAAACCAGTTGATAATGATTCTTAGTTAATTATTTTTTTCAGTTAAATAAATTAATAAACCAAAGAATCTAACTCCACAATTTTTTTTGGTATCAATTTCATATTTAATTTTTAACGGAAATTTCAAACTTTGTACAAAATTTAATTTTGTTATTTTTGTTTTTTTAATTTGTTGCTAAGATCTTAGTGCTTATTGAGCCTAGCGAGAACTTGATTAATTTTAACAAGTACCGTTTAAAACTTCGAAAAGTGAATTTTCAATTTTGGTCATATACTTAAAACTTTTCATTTGTACACTTCATACGGCAACAACAAATTATACGAAATATACTTGTTAGTGTGTTTAAAATTTTCACTTACAAAAAACAATGTATTCCAATTTAAAACTTTATACACTTCGCCTTTCCTTTGTGTTGCAAATAAATTAAATGAACACATTTATATAAAATTTTGTTTATTTAAAAAATTACAAAATGCCGTTAATTTAATATATATATATATTTTTTTTAATTTATAGTCTTTCTTTATTAGATATTAAATAGTAATATTTTTATTCTCAACTTCAGCTCCCCCAACGTCGTAGTAGTGCGCTTCATATTCGCACTTGACCGCACCGATTTGCGAACTTGTTTTTAATTGGAATCAATTGCTTGCATTTTTCAACACCCAATTACATACTTAGCTTCATATGTACATCAAACAAAAAAAAAACAGCGTTCACAAAAAAAAAATTTATTGTATGTATGTACATACTTGTAGTATATGAAGAAATGTACACTTGCTGACAAGTGATTGACAACAACTTCGGGTGGCGTTATTTAGATGCCACGTACAAAAGAAGTATGAATTAATAATACAGATTCCATATTCATACTTTCAATTGTGATTGAAGCACCGACTATAGTTATCAAAAATTAATTAATTAACAAAATAAAATAAAAACTAGTAAGGAAGTCTAAGTTCGGGTGTAACCGAACATTAAATACCTAGTAGTGATCTGTTTTGGTATCCTAATTTACTCAGGTCTATTTTAATACATACCTGAAAATTTGTTATAAAGGCAACTGATTGTTTTCGATAAAAACACTTCTGTTGTGAGTGGTAAATTAAATTATTACTAAATAACAAAATATAAATACCTTTCCTCATGTTCATGAAAGGTATGAAAATAAAAAAAATTAATAAAAAAAAGGCAGTAGGGTGTTAACTACTTGCCCGTAAATCTTGCTTGTTTGTTATTCGATTTGCGTAATTTTTGGCAGGAGTATACTACATACTATTGGGAACCCTCTCACAAAATTTCATTGAAATACATTCTTGAAATTCCAAGCAATCGCTTTTGAAAGTAGCAGAGCTTTTATGCTAAAAAGTGGGCGGCGCCACGCCTACTTCACCAAAATCCACAAAATTTTTGTACAGTTCAGTTTTGCTTAAAAGGCTTATTATGTGTGTAAAATCTTATTTATATAACTTATACAATTTTTGAAATATCGCGATTTTAAGTTTACGAAGAAATTTTTTAGAACTGTGTTCAAAAAGTGGGCGTGTCCGTTCTCCGATTTTGTTTACTTTTACAGCAAAGAGTAAGCTTTATATGCTGAACACTTTCTCTAAATATCGTTTCAATAAGTCAATTTTTACCGGAGTTTTGGCATGGAAAGTTTTGTGGAATAATCCCCCATAAAGGGGCGGGGCCACGCCCATTTTCTAAAAATTTTGTGCTTTCGACTTTCTTTGCCCACGAACACTTCAGAGGTGAAATAGAAATTATATACAGCTAGTTTAAGCAAAGTTATAGCATATTCAATATATCTATGATCCTTTTCAAAATCTTTCGTATAAAATTGGGCGTGGACCTAACCCGATTTCGCTAATTTTTTTTCGAAATATTGCCTGTATTAATATATATATGTGTGCTGAATTTTATTTTGCTATCTTGAGCGGTTTTTGATTTATGATTAATAATATTTCCAAATTTGACTATATCAAAAGTGGGCGGTGCCACGCCCCTTTTTAAAAATTTCTTCAAAAATGTATTTGTTGCCTTAACGCTAAAGTGCACACCAAATATTATCCTTATAGGTGTATTATGTACTGAATAATCACTCTTTTTGTATTTTCCAAAATATTATATATATAGAAAGAGGGCGTGGCTTTTAACCGATTTTGCCTATTTTCAATAGCGCTCGGAGATAAGTGAAAAGGAACCTACATACCAAATTTCATTGAGATATCTCAAGATTTACTCAAGTTATCGTGTTTACAGACGGACGGACGGACGGACGGACATGGCTCAATCAATTTCTCTTTTCCTCCTGAACATTTTGATATATATAAGTCAATATTTATCTCGATTCGTTTATGCCGTTACATACTACCGTTAGGCGAATGAAGTTAATATACCTTGTGTGCGAAGCACTACTAGGTATAAAAAAAGGCAGTAGGGTGTTAACTACTTGCCCGTAAATCTTGCTTGTTTGTTATTCGATTTGCGTAATTTTTGGCAGGAGTATACTACATACTATTGGGAACCCTCTCACAAAATTTCATTGAAATACATTCTTGAAATTCCAAGCAATCGCTTTTGAAAATAGCAGAGCTTTTATGCTAAAAAGTGGGCGGCGCCACGCCTACTTCACCAAAATCCACAAAATTTTTGTACAGTTCAGTTTTGCTTAAAAGGCTTATTATGTGTGTAAAATCTTATTTATATAACTTATACAATTATTGAAATATCGCGATTTTAAGTTTACGAAGAAATTTTTTAGAACTGTGTTCAAAAAGTGGGCGTGTCCGTTCTCCGATTTTGTTTACTTTTACAGCAAAGAGTAAGCTTTATATGCTGAACACTTTCTCTAAATATCGTTTCAATAAGTCAATTTTTACCGGAGTATTGGCATGGAAAGTTTCATGGAATAATCCCCCATAAAGGGGCGGGGCCACGCCCATTTTCTAAAAATTTTGTGCTTTCGACTTTCTTTGCCCACGAACACTTCAGAGGTGAAATAGAAATTATATACAGCTAGTTTAAGCAAAGTTATAGCATATTCAATATATCTATGATCCTTTTCAAAATCTTTCGTATAAAATTGGGCGTGGACCTAACCCGATTTCGCTAATTTTTTTTCGAAATATTGCCTGTATTAATATATATATGTGTGCTGAATTTTATTTTGCTATCATGAGCGATTTTTGATTTATGATTAATAATATTTCCAAATTTGACTATATCAAAAGTGGGCGGTGCCACGCCCCTTTTTAAAAATTTCTTCAAAAATGTATTTGTTGCCTTAACGCTAAAGTGCACACCAAATATTATCCTTATAGGTGTATTATGTACTGAATAATCACTCTTTTTGTATTTTCCAAAATATTATATATATAGAAAGAGGGCGTGGCTTTTAACCGATTTTGCCTATTTTCAATAGCGCTCGGAGATAAGTGAAAAGGAACCTACATACCAAATTTCATTGAGATATCTCAAGATTTACTCAAGTTATCGTGTTTACAGACGGACGGACGGACGGACGGACGGACGGACGGACGGACGGACGGACGGACGGACGGACATGGCTCAATCAATTTCTCTTTTCCTCCTGAACATTTTGATATATATAAGTCAATATTTATCTCGATTCGTTTATGCCGTTACATACTACCGTTAGGCGAATGAAGTTAATATACCTTGTGTGCGAAGCACTACTAGGTATAAAAATTAAAAAAAAAAAAACAAAATAAAATAAATACCACATATATACCACTAAATCTCAAAACATTGGTTCAGCGCACGTTCAGATGACTTAAAAGTCAGATGCACATTGTTCGCAATACGCTATTCAGCATCCATTGCTATATCACTCTGAGATTCAAAAACAAGATTCATGCCCATTTTTCTGTCCCATAGTGTATGCAAAATATATTATTTATACTAACGCGCACCCTGAGTTACTTTCAATGGGAAAATAATGCTCCTCTGCAATGCTTTCAGTTGCGTTTTGGGATAGCTTCTCTTTATATCACAATAAGTTCTTTATATACATATATTTTTTTTTCGGTGTGAAGATACATTCAAATATTCAAGCCCATATATTCATAACAACTCCATTAAACGTAATACATTGGGTGCATATGACAGTGTGGCCAGCTTAATATAACTACAGTAGATTTACTCCACTACTACACAAATTTACGCTTGGTGCCACAAAGGGTAATCAATGACCGATTCACGCATAGACACAATCATACCATATACCCAACCGTTCCATACCGTAAACTCTTGATTTCTGCTTTGGTGTATTTATTTATTTTTTCTTATATTTTTTATTTGTGTAATTCATTAAAAATATTTGGCAAGCAAGAATATTTTTTACATGAAATTCGCCTCTTTTTTCAGTTTAAAGCTTCATACGGTTACGGTTAAGTGTATGGCCTGGTTACGGTTATGGCGTTACGGCTATGGAAACTGCATTTGCATTTCAACTTGTTTGAGTAATATTCAGTATAAAAAAAAAAAAATAACATTTCTATTGCAATCAAACCTACTACGCTTTCGGTTTCGCGCGAAATGGGCAACACTGGCGCATGCATGTACTAATAATAAGTGTATATATTTACTTAAAATATGCACATGTGTGATTGCAAAATTGTTGCTTTAAAGTGTATTTGCATACATGAATCGATAACCAGCATTTATTATTATTTAATATAGTTATAGTATATGTACAGATAAACGGTTGTATATGAGGGTGATTTGTAGGGAATTTGTAGGGAATTTGTTTGCGTTAAATTTTTTTTTTTTTGTTTTTATATAAATTAAAGTTCAACCAAAAATTCCGTAAGTACGCCAGATAATTTTCATATTAGCCCAAATATTTAAATATGCGCCGAGAACTTGGAATTCAGCCTGCGAATTTTATTTTCATTTTGGACTTTATACTTTATAAAAGCTTTCATTGTCACCACTACCATAGTTATTGGCATTTCCTGCATTCTTAAACATTTAACCACCCTAATATACTTTCAATACAATGTTTGCAAAATTTTATTAATTTCTTTATCTTCGTATGTAAGTCCATTTGTACGATTTTTTCTATTCTTAATGCCTAAATCTATTATTGTGTGAACTACTTATAAAAGCACTCACATGTTTGCAGTCCATAAATAAAAGTTGGAAGTTAGATTACATTTTATAATTTTAATAGGTATCTAATGTGAAAAATTTGCACGAAAATATCCTTCCAAAAATGCGTTTAGGCTTTGTTGCTTCCGCAACTAGTCTCAAGGGACAGTGAAACTAATAAAACTGACGATTTGAGGCTTTTCTTTCAATACAATAGAAACGAGTATATCGAGCTATTAACATCGAAAGTAAATTATCGATTTATGTATGCCCTATATGAAACTAACAATATCGATATTACATCAAGGTTTCTAGTGTGTGTGATTTTTCTTGGTTCACCATGGCGTATGAGTAACTTATTTTTGTGTGTACCATGTTGGTCCTGAGATAGTCCATTTTCATAATTTGCCTATTTTTACATGTTCGAAAAGAGTTTTGCTCTAACCGATTCTTGATTCGTCTCCACCATTTCTCTGTGGCTAAAGTCTTTAGATTCAGTTGTTGTTAATATTTTTGGATGATATACATATGTATGTATGTAGCTCTGTTCGATATGTATGTATAAAATGTTAAAAATTTGTATAAAAGTTTTACTGAATAATTTTTACCTGGCAATTTTCAAAGATTCACAAAAGATTTTTGCAGAGAGAGAGAGTGCATTTTGTTATCTATTTCATTGGGAGAGGAAGATAAAGCTAATCGTAAGTTTAAATAGCATAAGTTCCCCGTTTATCGGTAAGTGAAAAACAGCTGATCGTGACATAGTAAAACAACAATAAAAACTAAAAATTTTGAGTTATTAACCAAATTTTCAGAGTTTTGCTCAAAAATTATGGATTTTATATTTAAAGCCCCAATACCCAATTAATTAATTATTTAATACCCAATAAAATACATTTACACTTAAATATATAGTGTTGCAAAGCGTTCTAGAAAAATTCCAAAAAAATTACTTTGGTTTCTTTACTATATTACCACAGAAACTTTTTAACTTTAGTGCATTATAAATCTAGTAAAATTGTGACAAAAAATTTCCAAAGGCAGTTTGGCAACACTTTTACGTTTACGAGTACACGCATACCCCGCGCCATCATTGATATAATTCGAAAAACTTTGTAAATTTATCCACCTTTTGCTCTGAGTCCATTTCGTCATTAAACATGCGATACCACGCCAACATTTTGTGCTCCTCTTCACGCTGCACATCGGTTAGTCCGTCCAAATAGCTGTCCATGCGTTTATTGAACTTCTGCATGAAAATGAGAAAATGCTCCAGAAAGTCGACTTGCAATTTATCCAAACCATTCTTCTTCAACAACATTTCCAATAACATATTCTCAGTGGTGGGATTCGCTTGCATTGTTTTTGTATTATGTTGCTCTACAAGTTCTGTGAATTTTACAACTATATTGTATAATTCACTAAATTGTATTTGCACGCCTACATTTGTATGTGAAAAATTATCAGCCATGACAATAAAATCGTTAAAACTTTGCAAATACATTTGTAAATCTTTGGTGTGCTGCTCCTTCAACATGGATGCATCTTTGATCACATTACGTAGCAATGTAATGGCTTGTGTGATTGTAAACTCAGAGAGCAATGCAAATTGTTCTAGTGTATAGAAAAGTAGCCTATCACGTGCAGTCCATATTGTATTGTTGCTGTTGTTGGTTGTATCGTCAATATTAGTTTGGTCGTGTGCGTTGAGGTGTGGTGCTGTGAATTCATGTTGTTGCTGTTTGAATACCTCATTTTTGTTGCTAACTGCTTCATTCCATTTTTGGAGCGCATTTATTTGCTGAAATGTGTGCTTGTTTGAGTGTATGTATGTATGTACGATGTGTGAAAGAGTAAAAACCAAAATTGTATTGATTGGGTTTATTGATTGTTAGAGTGACGAAATCATTGATTTATGTTTGATTGCGCTAACCTGTGCCAATAATAGTAAATTGCAAAGCAAAAATAATTTGGTGTCATGCATCTTGGGCGCTCTCAAATACGAGTATTGTACAAAAAAAAAATATGTACAATTTTTTTTTTTAATTAATTTTTTTCAACACCACTCTGCTGTTTTCGTTTGCTGCCGAATTTGTACTAAATTAGTGTTTAATAATTTTTTAATACAAAAATTATTTTCTTATTATTAGCATTGTACAAGGAAATATTGAAATATATATATACAGTGCACTCGCGAAAACTTGAACTAATGAAAACCAGCCCTGTCCGAGTTATCGAAATGTTCGAGTTTTCGAACGTTATGTATTTTTAATCGATAAATGTATTCTTTTTAACAGTTTTTATACCCTGTCCAATTTTATGGTTTTATTAATCAAAGAGATTCTCTGGTTTGATGTTTTGTAGTTCATTGCCAGTTTATTTAATAAAAAATGCTAGCAAATATGAATGTTGTTTACAAATTATGTATTAGAAAAAAAAGAAGTGATTTTGGTTTGATGTTTCTTATTTTCTACCGCATTCAATACAGCCTTTTTTGCTAAACTTAAAACATTTAGTTTTCGTCCCATTATAACACGCAAATAAATTTGATCCTAACCGCGAAAAATCCCGTGTATCACTGACAAATATCAATCAACTTAAAAGAAAAGTTCGGTAATTAGCACGAAACCTAGCCAGTGCGGCGCCTTAGAATGAAACAAAAGACTCACATAACGACAAAAATTTGAATATCGGCCGTTACAGCACATGCAAAACGACAGTTTCTAACATGTTTTTCCATGAAAAAAAGAAAATAATTGTTCCAGTTTTAGAGTAGCTACATTTTGTTCGAGTTTTAAAGTAGTCAATGGAGAAAAAAAAATGTTCAAGTTTCCGAATGTTCGAGTTATCGTGTGTTCGAGTTTTCGCGAGTGCACTGTATACATATGTAAGTACATGTGTAGTATATGCTGAGAGCAAAAACCATGCAAAAAATGGTGTAATCAAACTCTAAAGAGAGCAGTCGGCGTTTAATCCCTTTAGTCATTTGCTATAATTCCAAATTTATATAAAAAAGTTTAACTGCGTAGCATACTTACAGGGTTGTAAGTCAATTTGGGTTTTTGTAGCATACTTGTAGGAGCTCAAAGTACATGGTCGGGTAAAAATGGTACAATTGAGCTTCACATAGGACATGCTCAAACAAATGTGATCACTTCAACCCACATTAAGAGCAGAACTGACATTAGTCGCCGACTCATCCCAGCTCCATTCTAAACCAATCGCATTTTGTACAGAGTAATTACTTATATATTTTAAGTATGTGTGCTCATATATGTATTTATATGTATATATATGAAATTTGTATATTTAAAGTATGTTAAATATGAAAGTTCAATGCGGTCAAGTTATAGCGTGAATTATTTTATGCATCGAACGTTATTGTTGATTGAGCTGATATTTGAAGTGCTCAAACATTGTACTTGCAAACTGTGTTGCCGTTTTGATTCAATGCAACCATAATAAGTGCGTCCTTTTTATTTGATGAGCTGAATCTTTTGGCATGTTAAAAATATTGGTTACCCTGTACTTAGCCCTAAACAGCAAAATATGTCGAAGCCATGCACCATTTCATCAAAAGAAAATGGCGCCCGTAATCATAGTTGTTGACCAAGCAAAGCTGAATATATTTAAAATGTAACAGGGTCCCCTTATAAAAAACAATTAAATTGGTTGGTGATATGAAGTAACTTTTATATTTTTCAAGGTCACCCTATGTCAACTATGAAGATACATATGTATGAAATTTTGTTTACCGTAATTTTTTCGCTAATTCGTAAATCGTGATTTTGGTAGACACAACACATTCTGTATACAAAGTGAAAGGTCAAAAAATCTGAGAATTAAAAAAAAGAGCCTGGCTGAAAAAAAATTCAACTCCATTGGATCACGGTAAAAAATCGATCCGAAGTCTTTCACTCAGACGGACACTACGAACTTTCTACGTAAAAAAAAAATTCAGACGTGTACATGAAAATCGCCGATACACGTGTACTTTTCTTTTTTTCCCTTCCCGAAAAAGTATATTTGGTTATTAGGACAGAATGTGTGGAACGCGGTGTTCCTGAACCATCTGAGCTGAGAAGGCAATTATTGTACTATTTTAGCATCCAGGCTGATAAAACAATTTTTCCACCACTTTAGATTCCAGGCCTAGAAGGAAATTATCGTACCATCTGACCTTCCTGGCCGAAAAAGCGATTATTGTGCTATGTAAGCCTAGAGGCCGAGAAGGCAGTTGCACTATCATTCGGGCCACAAGGCGTAGTAGGCTTTCAACCAGAATCTCAAGTTCCATATAAGATGAGATGACTGCAATGCACTAATGAGTGCTATAGTTTACGGACATGTTATTTTATTTGGCTATGTAATCGATTATAATACATGCCATTAGACTAGTTGGATCAGTTTGCTGTGCCACCAACGAGGATAGAAACATCGTGAAGTATTTATAAACCTTGGATAGAAATAATTTACATCTTCTTTGGTGCTACCATTAACAGAGCCTTAAATAATAAACTTCTACGAAAATACAACCCTGGTGCTAATTTCATATGACAGCTACTCGTTACGTATGTCATAAATATAGCGAGTACTTCGGGCATATTCGTTGCTTTGGAACTGTCATATTTCGCTAAATTTTCTTCAGAAACGTTGCTTGTGAAAACGTAAGACAATTGTTTAATTAAGTAATATTTTTGTTTTTAACGTATCAATGCAAGTAACAAATACTTTCAAGAGCTAGTAATTTCCCTCCTTATTAATAACCAAAAAAAAGTTTACAAATGTGTTGTGCATAAAATGTTGGGTATAAATATCGCAAGAAATTGGTTGTGTAACCTGTCTGGTCATGATAATTTTTTTTGCAAAAGTTATGCATTTGCTGTAATGAATAACATATTAATGCTTGCATTTGTGTTAATTCAATGAGAATATAGTTTGATTCTTATTTCGGTCATAAAATAACTGCAGCAGACGAAAACTAAATTACATAACCTCTGTAGTCATCGAACTTCCCCCTTGACATTCCGCCGCTATCATATCAACACATTAAACAAATCAAATTAAAAATTATACAGTAAAACTTCTTTATTTTCCTCAGATACCACACAAAAATGGCTCTTCGCGGTTTATCCCATGCTGTGCAACGTCAACTGTTTAACCAGTTGATCAAAAATATCCCAGCCGGCAGTGTAGCATCCGTCCATACTTTGGATAAGATTGGTAGTCGCGAAATTGTCGGTTATGGCTGGAATGGTACCGCCTGCTATGCGGATCGCACAGATTTTCCAATGCCAGCGATTCGTTTCCGTGAGGTGAACAATGAAATTAAGGTACTCCGTGAAAAAGAGAAGCAGGATTGGAAGAAATTGAGCAAGGAAGAAATTAAAGCTCTGTATCGTGCTAGTTTCTGTCAAACTTTCGCTGAAATCCATGCTCCAACTGGTGAATGGAAACAACATTTGGGTATTGCTTTCATTTTCTCAGCTTTGGCTATTTGGATTGCTGTCTTTATGAATGCATTTGGTAAATATAAAATATCTTTCATATTATTCCAAATACTACTATCTCTTTAATTTTTTTTTAAACATAGTTTACGACGAAATGCCCATAACTTTCGATGATGAACACAAAAAGGCACAATTGAAGCGTATGCTTGATTTGGAAGTCAATCCTGTCACTGGTCTTACATCTAAATGGGACTTTGAGAACAAGCGATGGAAGTAAATTATGGATGCCAGTTTCGCTGGTTTGAGCTGGGTGTGCTACCTTATTAATAAGTCTAAAGCAATTGAATTCTACTATGAAATATACCATCATTGAAAATTATTTTATGCAGTAAATGTTATTGCAAGCATTGTATTCAAAGAAAGGAAGTTAAAGGTAAATTTCTGAGCTAAATATAGTAAAATTTCTGACGGAAAGGTGACATGATGTATTTTAAATTTAATATCCTAGAAGTTTTTGTAAAATAACGTTTTAGTAGATAAGTGAGCTTAACTAGGCAAACTAGAAAAAATTTGCTTTTTCATGCAAAATGCTTTGAAGAAACAGACCAAGGCATCGAGCGATAGCATTTGTGGGGAATAGTCCTCTCTCTACCTTCTATGTCAAGTGGTACGTTGTCAACTTTTCTAAAGGTTTGACGGTAGTGATGTTTTTGTCAAATCGCTAGCTACAAGGGATGTGGCTTAGAAGAGATTGTTGAAAATTTCTAGGATGCACGGTCCAATTAGGCAGGCCGAAGTGATGACAAATGACAAGGGTCTGCCCTTGTTTTACCCTACAAGCATGTCGGATCCGCATCTGCGTGGATGTGACTATTAATGTATAGAACTGTTACATCAAATATGAACAACCAGCCGATTACTGTATTACACTGCTCAGGTTTGGGCGGCATCGGAAGCAATGAAGATAGTTTCTGCTGTTGCAATTATCGCTCAAACCTTTGTTGAGTACAGCGAGAGAACCAGTCCTTTACTAACTTTTAGACATTTGCTCTGTTGCTACTTGACACATTCAGCTTGGTGTCTTCCAGCTCGTATGCATGAATAGTTTATCAATTAAAAAACGAACACATACATATTTTTTTTAACAAAGCTAAGTTATTTATTTTTCTTTCTTTTAAATAAATACATTTCGCACAATGATAGTTTTTAATCATTTAATAATAGTTATTGTAAATTAATATTTTATCGTTTGTTAATAATTAAAAATATCTACTATTCTTACGTACATTTGCTTGTCCACGTCACATTCAAGGGAGTTTGATTATTTTATATTTTTTATTTAGTTTTATTTTGATATCATTGTTTTTGTGATTAATTTATAGTAGCAAAAGTTAGTTTTTATTATTTTTCTATTTCTTTCACTTAAATCCCTTAAAATATGAATTGTTTGTGTGTATATATCTAATTTACTTTTTAGTAGTTGTTACACAATTACGAGTGGGTATAAACGGATGTGTGACTTATTGTTTAGTTAGACATAAATTTGGTTTGTTGGGTATAAAAAGTGACACTTTTAAAAACAAAAAAAATAATAATTTTTGTAAACCTATTTACACGCTAATGTTAGCACTACTTATTTGAAGTTTTAAGTAGATTTTCATTGTTTTATTTTTTTCATTTGTTAGTTTGCTCAAAAAATGTAATTTGTTTTGGTTTTCTGCTAATCAATATTTAAATAATTTTTTTTTGTCAATTTTTGCCAAAATTGTTTTCACTAAAATTAAGTTTGCAAAATTTTTGTTTCAGCTTTTGATATTTTTTTTTAATAATATGCGTCTTAGAGTAAATTTTAATTTTTCCTTACGGTTTTATATATGTATGTGTGTATGTATGTACATAAATTTGCTTAATAGTATTTGCCATAATTGCAATAGAGTTTAGCTTTATTTGCTAACATGCAGGCGTATAAATACATATACATACATGTTTAATACATTATATTAGACATTCAACATTTATTGTATATATTTTAGATTTATCTCAGAATTAGGCTATTTATGCTAAAGTTCTTGTGTTGACTGTTATGTATGTATGTATAAGGAATTTTTTGGCTGAGATGTCTGGTTCTTACACACAATATTTTCAATTTTCTTGCGTCATAAATGGTCTAATCAAATACATACATAATTCATAGTTTAGTTGGGTACGGTGCTTCACAGTTAATTTTATTTTAAAAGCTTCTCTTAGACCAAATTGACTGTGCAACACTGTAAGAGTATTAAGTATGTTGACTTGCTTTGTGCTATCTTATGACTGTATTTGATTTAGGTTTTAGCTTTTATAGCTTTAGAGCAATATTCATGTCATTTCTCGCTGTTAAACAAATTTCGAATCTTATATCATATTTTGAATTCTTTTTAATGTTGAATGATTGCTATGAACATTTTAAATAATATGTGTTGGCATCTATTAAAAGTTAGTGTAAACAAGAGTTAATACATGTAATCCCTTTTATTTAGTTGGAACCTATTTTTTAGACTTATTCTACGTTGTTTCATTTAAATATTAAATTTTGACTTTCATATTCGTACGGGAATTTGTTTCTATTTTAATTTTTATTTTTGCTTCTTTATTTCCAACTTTATATTTGATTTGAATTTATTTTGTTTTTAAATTTTTTATTTATTTTTTTTAACGCCTTTTTGTTTATTCTTGTGCCGTATTTTTTCTCGGTTTAATATTCGTAGTACTTAAAAAAAATTAAAAATTGTTAGTAAGAAAAATTTCGGTTATCAAAAAGACAGCACAACTTTTTATATTTGTTTTTAATATTCTTTTCAAATTTGCATTTTTAACAAGTGCATTAAAAAGTGCAATTCTTAATTTTTTTTTTTTTAGATTTTTGTCGATCTACCAAAAATAATAATCACTACAAAAAAAAATTCTAAAAATTGCTAGTTGCCTTTTGAGGCGGACTTGTTAAGTATGTTTACTACATTCTCAATTTTAATTATTATTTTCAAAAGTAATCAAAAATTGTCCTCAAAATTGTTTACCGTCTTTGATTACTTGAAAAAAAAAAAATAATTTTTTTTTGTTTATTTGAATATTTTCTGTTAATCAATAAGTAATTGCGAAACTAATTAAAATAATCATTACTGATTGAAAGAGCTATCCATCTAATTATTTGATTACTCTATTCTAATGCGAGTTTAACAGGTCTGTAAAAACTTGAGTTTAAAAAAAAAAAATTCCAAAAATCATTTTACAAAACTAGGAAAAATTGTGCTGCCTTATTTCGTTACAAATAAAATTTTCTTAAAAATAACTGCTTTCCTTAAATCGTGCGATTGAATTACGAAAGTAGTGCAAGAAATTCTATTTGTGGAATCAAGCAAATAAAAAAATCAGCAATGACTTTACCAAAAAAAAAAAAAACATTTGAAATGTATGTAGTTGAACTGTAGATATAATTAAACGATTATTTATAAAAATTAAAACTGATTTATAAAGCTCTTTAAAATAACATTTTCATAGAAATTGTGAATTATAAAAGCTTTATAAACTTTTTTATTTTTTTTTATGAATATGGGGGTGTCTAAAGTGGGTTTATGCCTTTCGTAAGCCGCTAGAAAGTGGCGAAATATGCATAAAGAGAGATGTCATCGAGAAAAAATACAAAACACTTCGCTCTGTATAAAAGCACAAAATGATTTAAAAGAACTAACTTAAACAAATCAACCGAGTATTAGCTAAGCTTTCAATAAAGACCACTAAAAGAATCGAAAAGTGCCCTCTCAAGATGTCTGACAGAAGTGCCACTAATAGAGATATACTAACGAAACCTCAAGCAGAGGAAGGCCACATATTGCACCTTAATTTGTTGATCGTTCAGCAACCTTGCCTACTTTTTACATATGTATGGAGTATTTGAAGTTTCCAAGCTAATAAAGTGGGGCGGAGAAACTTTTTGTGATGGCACACCATATGGCATGGAGAATTTTGGGGTACATTTTATCATCAACAATAACAATCAGAGTTTGCCAGTGTTATGCGGTCTTTAACGGACCCGGCAGCTGGTGCATAATATTTCTGGCAGTCCCAGGAACCTGTCGGTCTCAGGTGCTTACACCTTGCGCCCTACGTGTTTCTCCTGTGCATAGGATTGTATTTGGCCTATCTTCGAATCTTTTCGTTATAACATTATTCGAAGAAATGAGTTTCAAATCTTGTCTCTAAGAAATAGTTATTTCTAGACATGAACTCTTTCAAAATTTCTTTATCAAATATTTCAAATAACTCTTGTTTACACTTCTTTGTTTACCTAGGTTTGTCGTTTAGTAAATTAATCTCTTAATTTTTACAATACTTTCATATCTAATTGTAGTAGCAAAGCAATTAATATCTACATAAATTGTATTCCCTAAACAAAAGTCACATTCATATTTTCAAAAATTTACATAGCATAACATAACTATTAACATGCGCATAAAAATACATAAAAATATACAAAGCCAAGCGCATTAATTTTTGATTTTAAGCCAATATGTTTGTATGTATGATAGTATATAAAGATGTATGTATGTATATTTGTTTTTGTATATTTGTATAGATAGGTAGGTATTTAGTATTTGATTAGTTAAACTAAGGGCTGACAGCCCAAACGCTGCTCCAAAAGATTACTCAGCGCCAGCTGAACTGTCTGGTGTTACGTTCGAGTCTAAACTTGCACAATCAGACTCTTGTTCTTGATTCTCTGAGTAGTTGGCAGCCTCTTGTAGACGCATAAGCATATTCAGCTAAAGTAAGAGAGGGAGAGGCGGAGAGAAAACATTTTATTAAATGCAAACACAATTTTTATTTCTTATGCAACTCACCAAAGGATCTGGATTATCACCATTACTTGCGGCCACACCTTCCAGACCCACATCTTCTGCATTAATTTGACGTAATGGTGGCACTGAATCGGGACCATATGGCCATGGATATGAGTTGCGTATAAATATTGATGGATCATTCCATGCGCCACCACGACGTCCATACAATTGTACACCCTCGCGCACTGCTTCGACCAGATATGGTGAGAGATGATAATTCCAGATATCGGTAAACCACACCTGTGAATCTTTCAAATCTAATGGGCACGCAAGAAAGAGACGTGGTCCAATTGTTACATCACTCGAGCTATGCGCCTCCAAAAAGCGATTAATATGCTGCCATACGCTAGGCAACCAAGCCAGCACTGTGGCCAATTCGGGTTGCGCATGACCAGTTTGCAGTTCTAGTTGGAATAGGCGACGACGTAGGAAGCGTCCAAGGAAACCTTTTACCGGTTCCATGTGATTGGCAGTGAGTACCTTAAATAAGCAGAGAAATGAGGAGCGTTTAAGTGGTTTGATTTTGTGTAATAAATCTAACTTTCAACTTACCCATCGGAAGTTGTGATGCAACTGCAGATTGGTTGTATTGCATGTGGCTTGCGACATCGTACCAATTATGCAGGGCAGTTTGCCAGCTGGACCTGCACTTAGCAGACAAGAGAAGACATCACCCAATGCGGAGGCATGATGTAGATTATCCAAAATGATCACAGATGGTAGTTCCGAAACGCCATTCGCAATGGCTGCCTGTTCGGCTATATGGCTTAAATATTGTCGTAGCTCCTTTGAAGACTTATGATCAACGCTGTAAAAGAAAAGATGACACAATGAATAAATAAAACCACAAAATCAAAAAAAAAAAAAGAACTTACTTAAACGTTGCTATAGCTTCCGAAGGTTGACCGCGTCCTGCACGCGCTACTAAAAACTCTGCCAACCTGCGCGCCAAATAGGATTTACCCGTGCCACTGGGCCCACACAAAATCAGACGACGATGTTCCGTTAGCAAGCTAATGTAACGATGCACAATACTACGCGGTATCAGACTGTCGAAAGCTAAGCTGCCCACACCCTGCAAACAAATGTACAGCGTGCGTACATTGCCTATGATGTAACCGCAGGGCAGTAGTTCGGGGAAGCCCATTTCTGGTCCACGTTTTGCCTCACCCAAGTGATAGGATGTGATCGAGTCTGTATTCAAACCCAAATTCGTGCCGGGATCGATGCGCGCCACATAATCTTTGAAAGTTTTGCGCACAATATAATCCAAATTCTGCCATGTTGTCTTGCCCGAAATGTAGGTGTAGGCGACAACAAACTCATTCAAACTGGCTGTGGGGAACGATTTACGCTCACTGATTGCATCCGCTTCAACGCCATTGCCATAAAATTCGTCTGTTTCCAACATTTCCTCACAATACTTCACGAATGACTCAGGCTGTCCCAAATAACAAGCGATAGCAATCTTTTTACCATCCGTGACATCGGGTATTAATTCCTCAACTGCAGCATGTGCTGGACTGGCGATGGCATCGAGCGCAGGTGGTGGTGGTGTCAAATCAATATGTGTAGCTGGACTTAGTGGCGGTGGTGGTGGATCTGGTGCGGGTGCTGGTGGTATATTCTCCTCTTCAACTTCTTCCTCCAAACGTTTGGGCAATTCCATTGGTGGACGCGCATTACCATCGGCAAGCGAGTAACGTCGCGATTCACCAATCGAACCACTCGGACTAATCGCATTACCCAATGACACTTCGGAACCTGCCAGCGAACGACTTGTTACCATCTTTTGCAAACGCTCATTATTCTGTTTTAGTGACATCATTTCAGCGCGCATTTTATTCACAGTTTCTTTGAGGCTCTCCAATTGTGAGGCCGAACTTAACGCTTCCAAACGTATATCAGTCAAAACTAAATCCTTTTCGCGCAATTGTTTCTTCAAATCTTCGACAACATGATGATCTTCATGATCGATTGCATCGATTGGCTTGGCATTATCTATCAGCGTCACAGTCTTTGCTGGGCTACCTTTGGTGGGCGATGCATTGGCTGCAGGCAGTGGTGGTGCAGGTTGTGTCGCCAATGCAGCCAAACCAACAATGGGCTCCACATGACTATGACCATTTGTTTTATTGTAAACAGCATTGCTTTCCACTTGCATACCATGCGCACCATGATGACCTATGCTATTGGATGTGCTGCCGCCCAAATGATGGTGTCCAGCATGACGACTAGTCTTTGAGATTTTGGCATTGCGTGAGAATGCTTTGGTAAAGGAGCTACGTAGCCAACCTTTCTTCTTTTGTTTCTTATCCTGCGCTGAACAGCCGGAGCTAATTGAGTTCAACGAACACATCGAATCCGAACTGTGATGCCGTTGCATAATACCAGCTGCTGTGGATGAAGGCGTCGAATTGGCGGTACCATTGCTAGTGCCATTCTGATTGGACATTGGTTGTTGTGTGATAGCTGTACGTGCGTGCTGTTGTTGTTGCTGCTGCTGCTCGTTTAGTTGTTGTTGCGTCTGCACGCCCATACTTTGCATGTGCGCTGTGGTGAGGCCAGCCTGTATGGATTGCTTACGCAGCAACTCGATCGTTTGGCGCATATCGGTTAGTTCGCCATCTTTACGTTCGGCAGTAGCGGTGAGATGTTGTAGGCGTGACGTCATGTTGGAGAGTGATTGCTCAAAAGCGGAGACCACATGTGCCTGCAGGGTAAGAAAGCAGAAAAAAGTTGATTAGTCAAGTGGCATAGCAAAAGATTAAATTAGAGAACGAGGCTTTTTAATGGCATCAACTAAAAATTGTACGAACCCAAAGGAAACCTATTATGTTCGCCGAGCAGTGACCAATGACTTTTATGAAAATTATTGCTGTTTTCATTTTTAAAAAGTTAATTAAATTTTTTTATTAAAATGGAGAAGGAAAATTAATTTTGGAAGCCGCTGAAGTTCTTCATAGGCGAAATTTCGCATCGGCGATTGTTTGGAATGCGTGCATGTACACGATCCGTTTCTACTATAGCCATCACCGGATTCCGACTTACATATACCACTTGCCAGCTTTTAGGAGAGGAATAACCAAGTCAGATACCACAAATTGGTTCAGAAACTTAGCGGCAAAGATAATTGGTGAAGCTTTTCTAGATTGCACAAACAATTTGCAACAATACGAGTAGTTGGCGTAAATTTACTTAAAAATACCAACAAAACATAAAAACGACAAGAAAAGCATAAAAACCACAAAAAAAAATTAAGAACAACTCAAACGCAACCCGAATACAAAGTGAACCACAGACAAGAACAAACAATAAGCGCCACAATGAGAACAATGCAAGAATGCATGAAGCGGTTGCAACAACGACAACAACAACTTAAGTGATGGCAACAATTGAAATTGCACTTTCATACAGTTAGCCGCAGGAATGTAATAATTTACAAAATTGCAAAATGCAAAGAGTGAATGGATGGATGGCATGATAAGTATGAAGATGATCGGTGTTGATATGGCAAAAGAATACGAGGAATGAGTTATGAGTAAGCTGATGATTATGATTTTACTAGCCGATAGCTAAATTGTAGTTGAATACGCGCCATGTAACGATATTCATAAAAATTAAGTTTACGTGTGTAATCTGATATTAACACACCGAACAGCACAGCACCGCATAGCACACTTTGCCATTATTATTGTTTGAATATCTTTTACCATGTGCCATGCTGTCTGGCGATCGCGTGCCCACTGCATTTAAGATCGTTTGATAAGCTTTTGTGCATTCTTTGTAATGGAAGAAAACTTTAAATTTTGAAAAAAAGATCGTAGCCAAATAGTGGATAATATTTCAAAGAGCTGTAGAAAGAGTTTAACTATCACGTAGAGAAGAGCTGCTTCAAAGTGGGTGAAAATCCGAAGATAAACCAACGTTATGCGCAAGATTGCGACGAAAGCAAATTCTTTTTGACTTCGATGAATTTTCGTGTGTAAGGAAATTTATTCCAGATGATGTCCGTGTTTATAAAAATCCAAAAAATTGCCCACACTAGTAAAGACAAATCTGCAGACAAGTAATTTGTTGTCGCAGCACGTAAGCCATCGTACATAAAATTTGATTACAACTAACGTGATGCGATGCCAACAGATGCAATGATGCTGCTGTACGACCGACTACTGTCCCTAAACCTGACTAGCCGTGTTTTGTGGATGGGTGTTTAAAGGTGGGTGGGCGTATTTGAATGTTTAGGTTTGTAAAAAGGTTAAAAACAGAGAGCGTAAACATTACTAGTTCTATAAAAAAAAAAAAGAACAAAGCTTAAAGTTCTAATAGCACAGATAATTTTTGCTTAAAAAAAACAAACTATGGGCCAAGGTCCATAATAATAGCTAAAATGAAATGTAACAGGGTGCCCTTATGAAAAAAGATTAAGTTGGTTCATAATATGAACTTTTTTTTTATGTTTTACAAGGTAACCCTGTGTCAACTATGTTATTCACAAACCATAGCACAGCTGTGGCAATAAGCGAAAAAAAGCTAAACTCAAGTTTGGTGTAAGCAAAGTGCAAACTTAACCATAGACACAAACCGGTCCATAATAATAGCTAAAATTAAATGTAACAGGGTGCCCTTATGAAAAAAGATTAAGTTGGTTCATAATATGAACTTTTTTTTATGTTTTGTAAGGTAACCCTGTGCCAACTATGTTATTCACAAACCATAGCACAGCTGTGGCAATAAGCGAAAAAAGCTAAACACAAGTTTGGTGTAAGCAAAGTGCAAACTTAACCATAGACACAAACCGTGATTTTCAAATGTTAAAATTCCTTTTAAGATTAAAACTCCTTTTTAAACATAAAATGGTTTTTAATGATATACATGAATTAGTGTTTATTTTAGAATCATGTTTAAATAGATAAAACTCTAAATTAATTTGACTATTATATCTACTCTGTCCCTGATGAAAAAATATAAAAAAAGGACAACATAAACAAGTTCGTTTATGATATCATTTTCCTTTCCAATATGCGGCCAAATAACTAAAACCCTATAGAGTTGCCACATATGTATGTAGGTAAGTTAGGGTTATGGAAAAGCGAAAATATAGCAATAGATAAGAAAATTAATGTGCTGTTTTGTTATGAAATGAACTAATGAAAAGTAAACGCATTAAATAACTAAAAATAACAAACAAATAAAATTTACAAACAACAACACGATTACAACAGACGCAACTCTTTCCAAATGGTTTATAAATTAAAAATTTGTGCTGATGTTACAAAGAAAATCCCACATTTACAGCAAATAAAATTTTACATCGACGACGCCATGCCCATAGACCACGTAAAGTTCTAACGACGACAGTAAAAGCCGCATTATGCTAATGATAATTAAACTTGCAACACACGCTTCATAACTAATTCGACATTTTTTTTTCAAACAATTAAAATTTAAAAGCATAATATATTTCTACAAATAATATTTAGCTACCTACCCATGGCATACTCATACCATGCTACCTACCCAAATTATTATGTTGGCAAATGTTTTTGTTGGTATTTAAAGAAAGTTGTCATTATGATAAAAGTGTAAATTATAACGATTATGTGCTTTGCATTAATTTGATTTGCGTACAAATACTTGCGTGCGTGTTATGGGAGACTTATTTCGGATGTGCTGAGATGGTTAATTAGTTTTTGAAACAAAGAAAAGTTTGGTATAACAAAAAATTTTACTTGATATTGTTTGGGGAGAGATGTATTTTCAAACAATTAAAAATTATCTGACTGCGGTTAGTATTCATACATCGAAATAGAGATGACAAATTAATGAAATGAATGTACACATGAAATGTATCATTTATCGATTAATTGAAAAATTTATCGAATTAAAGAACAAAGATTCTTTGCCTCAAAATCCATGGGCCATAATCATAGTTAAATTAAAATAGAGTTTATCTACTTAAACATGATTATTAAAAGGAACATGATTTAAAATACATTTTATGTCCGAAGACGGAGTTTTCATTTTAAAATTATGGACACGCCCTTTTAACATTTTAAAATTCCGGTTTGTGTCTATGGTTTTGTTTGTACGTTGCTTACGCCAAACTTGAGTTTGGTTTTTTTCGCTTATTGCTACAACTGTGCAATGGTTTGTGTATAAAATAGTTGAGACAGGGTCACACTGCAAAATAAAAAATAAAAAAGTCATGCTACGAACCAACTTAATTGCTTTTCATAAGGGGATCCTGTTACTTTCCATGACTATAATTGACCAACATTTTAAATGTCTTTTTCAGTTAAGTAAAGATTTGAATTTAAATGCGTGTTGAGCAACGGCTTCCTATCATTTTGGGCCTTTGAGTTTGAGCCTCGTGCAGTCAGTCTGGATTTTTTAAGGTTATGTTGAAGCTCTTGAATTTATGGCAGCCTGTTTGACATCGAAATAAAATAGTCAAAAGCTGCTGTCAAATTAAGGAAAATCTAAAAATAACTGACAGCATTTGGGAAGCTTTTATAAAATTTGGAGAAATCGTGTTAAAGTTTAAGTACACTAAGGATTTTCTTTTTTGAAATATAAAGCTTAAATACAATACCAAATATTTGCTCTACGCATATTCATATTTATACTTAAACATCTTACGCTCAAACTAGTAGATATGAATTACTTATCAGCATTAATTAAAATTGATTGTCAATAAACTCAAGTCGGCAACACAAACTCATCCAAACGTATTTATGTACTATGGTATGTGTATAGCAGGGGCGTCTTAAAGTTAGAGGATGAGATGTAAAATTATAATTATTATTTATAAAATATTTAGACCCATTTTGATTGTTTTTCAATGAGCGTGGATAACTTTACCGGTTGAATCTATGACTTTGATTTTCGCGACTCGAATAAATTATTAACTTCAACTAAATACCCTGCAGTGCCCCCTTTAAGAAGTTGAGAAACGCCACTGCGTTACCTGCGTAGTTATGTCAATATCTTAGACTAAGTGCAGACTCATTATCTTAATTAAAATGAGCTCCATCATTGTCGTCATAACATTATTGGATTAGTTTATTGATGACATTGCTATGAGTTTCATTTGTACTATTTAGACACACACATACACATAAATAGTTTGCACACTACTGAAGATGGTAGTCTTGAAACTGATTAAGACAATTTTGAGAGAATGAATACACAAGCCTACTAATATATGAATTCGCACAGAGCAAACATACAAGCATGTGAAGGCAAAACTTAATCACGATTGCACAAATGTAGACGCGGATGTGAAATCAGCAATGTGATGGCCTTGCCGACTAATTACTAAAGTTGCCCGGTCTCTATTTGATTACCTTAACTTTTAGCTGAATAGTTATAATACGAATATTATGAGTGCTTTCATAGCAGACTGGATGGAGCTTCTGGCATTTATGCTTTCTATAATGGCACATAATTATAATTATTGCTTAACAGGCGTTTCAACTAAAATCTTTATTTAACTTAAAAATATATTTTAAATATCAGTCATATTAAACAAAGATTTTAGCTAAAAAGAATTGTAAGAGGGTGCCCTTTGAAACAAAAAAAATTTAGTTGGAATGAAGAATTTCTTTCATGTTTTGCAAGGTCACCCTGTCTCAACAATTTTATTCACAAACCATTGCATAGCTGTGGCAATAAGCAAAAAAAGCCAAACTCAAGTTTGGCGTATGCAATGGACAAACACAACCATAGACACAAACCGTAATTTTAAAATGTTAAAAGGCCGTGTCAGTCATTTTAAAAGGTAAAACTCAATTTTAGACATACAATTTATTTTAAGTTGACTATGATTATGTGCCAATTTGTTTTAAATAAGCGTTTAGAAATAATAAGAAAAAGTGCAATATTTGTAATTCAAGGCAACACTAACAACACTTAGATCAGTAAAACGACACAACAATTACTGCATTTCTCATAAGTGGCTACTGTTCTACCATCACTCTCCCAGTCTCACTCTCAACCACATTGACTAGACACTTTAATGTCAACTTTATATAAATAGTCTACATAAGTGCTAAATTACAGGTGAAGCTGGTGTGTTGTAATGTGTAAATGAGTAGAAAATAGTTTACTAGAATATTTGATTGTAACAAGAGAGTTAACGGCACGTACTCGAAAAGGTCAACAAAAGCCAAGAGCTTTTAATCTGCATGGAGTATAGATGTTGGGACCGGAATGTTGGAATGACTTTTTTTGTTTGCCCAACTGAGACACGCACTGCATATATTTACTTACTGCGTGCATATCTAGTTACAGTATGGCGCAAATGAAATGCAGCGAACAGTTTCTAAGTGTTTTTTTTTTGGTTTTTTCAAAATGGCGAAACATAATAGATGATAACAGTTTATCACCAGAAAACAGTCTTAAGCAAGAGAAATGTCTTAGGTGAGACTACTAATTTTTAACTCACCACTGTGGTACGAAAGTTGCTCTTTTTTTTAATTAATATGAAATTCGAAAAGAATCAGGAAAACTATTAAGTGTTTGATATGATCTCGATGGACCGCAGCGAAATTTAATATGTAAAACTTTTCTTCGTTTTTGATAATAATGCGATATTAAACAAGTTTGAATTAATTTTGAATTTTAATAAATAATTTTTTTTTTTTGATAAGAGAAGCACGTGCTGGTAACTATGGTTAAGATTAGGTATGCAGTAGGAGTGAGACTGTTTCGAATAATATTCGGATAAACACTATTCGAATAATCGAATAAAAATATTCGTTGCAAAAAATTCGAATAGTATTTATTCGAATTATTTATTCGTTTATTCGAATAGTACTAACTATCCGTCGAATTAAAATTGTATTTATTCGAATAGTCTCATACCTAGCTCCGCACTTTCGAATGCAACTTCAATACCAATACTTTCATTTATATTTACTTATCTGTAAAAACACTTAATAAAAATAAATCACCGGTGTGTTGTAACACAATCGTAGATAAGTTGATAAATTACAGTAAATAACGAAATAAAAGATTAAGAATTGTAGTGAACAGCGCGTAAACGCGTTGTAAGTGTAATCGTAGCAGAGTAAATTATTGCATATTCACACGAAGAATGAGGGATTCTTTGACATACAATTAGCAGCGTGTTAAGTGCAAGTATATTACACAATGCAAAGTGATGGATCAGCTACAGTGGTGGGCATATTTATATGTATACATGTACAGTCGTTTGTTGTGATTTTCACAAATTTTGGTTTTGATAAAATTGTTTTAATAAAACGTGTATCATGGTCTAAGATTAAAACTTTAAATTGTGTTTTAAAAATGTACAAAAAATGTGAGACAATTTAAAGAAATTTTATAAAAATTTTAAATTTTTTTTTATAGAATTTTTAGAATTTTTCGGAAAATGCAGCTTTGTAGCCTATTAAATTTTAGTCCAACCCTTTGCTAATTTTTGGAATTTTTTTTTTTGCAGACTACTTTTTTTTTCTCAATACAAGTGCATGAAAGAAAATACATACATTACGATCTTAAGATTAAAACTTTAGTGTGCTAAAATTGAATGGGCTGCAAAACGTATTTACACCAAAAAATTTCAAAATTTACAACTACACAACTGTAAACTAAAAAAAAAATTTTTTTTAAATTCTGTAAAAAATTTTTTTTTAATTTTGATAAAATTTCTAAGAATTTTTGCGCATTTTCGGCACATTTTTAAAACACAATTTAAAGTTTTTGTATTAGATCTTGTTACATGTTTTCCTATAGGCTTTGTTAGAACAATTTTCTCGAAGGCAGCATTTGTGAAAATCGCTATAGAAAATGACTGTATCTACATTTATGTTCGCCACTGTACATTACTCGTATACGAATTTTTTGTGAGTGAATAAATGAAAATTCACGCACATGAAAGAGCAATGAAATATTGAAATTGTGTGCAAATGTTTTTATGTTTTTTAAAAATAGGAAACAATTACTTAGCAATCTATAAATCAAAGCTAGAACGCGGTAAAGATGTGACTGATAAAATTTATATACATACATATGTATATGTTTGTTCATGAAAAGGAATGAATTAAATTATTTAATTTTTTTTTACTGCTCATTTTACGAAAATGTTTTATGGCTTCATAGACGTCTTAGTTTCTAATAATAAATAAATAAAAAAAAAACAACAACAAATGTTTATTCATGCATATAAACTTGAAGTGCTTAGAATAGTTTCATGTTTCCGGATATAATTTAAAAATACTTGGCATCTTTTTAATCGTTATAGAATTATTAAAAATTTAAAACCGAGTACGTGCTTAATGTTAACATTAAGAGAATTCAATTCCAACACTTTAGTAATCAGACCTGTTAAATCTGGATTAAAATTAAAAATATTAAACTGCTCTATAATTTAATTGATCAATCAATAATTATGATAATCGAACATTTTTAGAATAATTAATCGATTAGGATTAAATTTTCGATTCGATTAATGAGGATTTATTCAATCAACTTTAATCCTAGGATTAATCAAATTAGTCAAAATTGCAATTTGATTAACATTTTTGATTATTTGCGATTAACGAGGATTAATAACAAATTTTAAATACATATTCCAATATTAATTAAAATTAGAAAATTTTACGATTTTGTGTTTTTTATTTTATAAATCCATCAAAAAAAAAAAAAATTATATATTCCCAGCAAACCATAGGAGTCATGTATTAGTCAGAAAAGAGTCGCGTTTATGCTCTTTATGAGCTCGTTTATGAGTCCGATCTTGCGATGGTCGTCCGATATGAGCCTGATTCCAGACATCATATGAGCTTGAATAAGAGTCATATAGGGCACTTTTTATCTCATAAACGGCACTTATTAATCCGCGTTAATCGTAATTAATCAGCAGTTTTAATCATTAATTGAAATTTTGATTAATTTGATTAATCTTAGAACTAAATCTGAAACGAAATAAATCCTCATTAATCGAACACAAAATTTAATCCTAATCCATTCATTATTCTAAAAATATTCGATTATCACAATTAATCGATTATTATAAATATAACAAAATCAATGATTCAGATTAATAATCATTATTTAACAGGTTTGGTAGGAATACATAACTTGCGGCTGATCACGTCTTAAGTGTAGTAATAACTACAATACGGAAGTTCACTTATGTAAAACTTTTAGGCACATTAGAAACGGGTTTTCTGAAATCAGCAAAGATTTTTCATTGCTGACTGAAAAGTTTAAAAAGTACGAAAATATTTTCAAAACCTTAAAACCTCTAGATAGTTCGCCTAACTTGGAATGCCCTGACAATCGCGAAGAGAATCGCGAAAACAAGCGCAGACGTACGGATGATCTGCCTTCTACTTCAATGGCGCCGAACCTGCCTCCAGCCATTGAACTTATTGACTTGGCATCTCCAATACCTGACGCGGCTGTTCGGGCAACGTCCAAAAACGCCCCCCCAAAGTCAACAAATAAAAAAACTTTGGAACCTCCAACGGTGGAGCCCGAACCAATACCTAGGAAGCTGGTTGTGGTCCCTCAAAAAAAATCGATTTTTGTGTCTAGGTTCCATCCAGACACTACTGAAGATGATTTGAGGTACCATATTTCTTCGAAGGTTAAGGATCAAACCTTAACCGTTAGAAAATTTAATTTCGCTTACCAACGTAATATGTCATCGTTTAAAATTGATGTATCCGGAAAAGATTTTAGCTCTTTTTTGGACAGTTCTTTTTGGCCTCCCGGCGCTCTTGTGCGGGAGTTTGAGTTCAGACCGAATAGAAATGTTCAAAACGTAGCTAAAATCACTCGTAATAATGTTGAGTCAAAAAACTAAGTACTAAGTCCGTGAATATCTTTTACCAAAATGTCAGAGGTTTAAATACCAAATTAAATGACCTGTATTTGAAATCTTTCCATTGTAACTATAACGTAATTGCTTTTACCGAAACTTGGCTAAAACCGCATGTTTTCAATTCCGAGTTGTTATGTAACGAATATCAAGTTTATAGACATGATCGCTTGAACAAAGTCGGAGGTGGTGTTCTACTTGCCGTTCATTCCTCTATTCCTTCAGAGGAGGTTAATGTACCTAACACGGATTCCATTGAGTTTATATGCATCCGCATCCAGCTAGAGAACGTGTACATGTACTTATATGTTTGCTACATCCCTCCAGCATCTGATCTTTCAATCTACATGCAGCATGTCTCTCTGCTCAGAACTGTTAACTTATTGACTAAAGCTTCTGACTCGATGATTGTTTTAGGTGATTTCAACCTACCACATATATCGTGGAACATATCTGACGGAAACATTATTCCAAATCCATCCAAACTGGGCTCCAATGACTTTTTGGATGGAATTTCTGATCTCTGCCTTAGTCAAATAAATGTTACCGCTAACAAGTTTGGCAAAATCTTAGATTTAATTTATGTTGATGATAAAAACAAATTTTCTGTAAATCGTTGTGATCCGTTGGCTTTACCAGAAGACGTCTACCACCCTTCTATGGAAATATTTCACGAAACCATAAGTAATGGCCAATATACACAATGCTGCTCAGCTTTGATTTTAACTTCTCAAAAGCCAACTATAAGAAATTAAATAGAGAACTGTCTAAATTAACTTGGCCTGAGCTTTGTGGCGATATCGATTCAAACGTTTTACATTTTAATCAAACTATTTACTACTTATTTGAGAAGTTTGTTCCTAAACGTAAATTAACATATGATCATCCAACGCAAGCTTGGTTTACTAAAGAGCTTATGATGCTAAAAAATAGAAAAACGCGTTCTTTCAAATTATTTAAGAAATCGGGGTTAAACAAACATTACTTGTTGTATTCTGTTCTACGTAAGAGGTACATCGACTTGAATAAAAAGTGCTATAACGCCTATATCTCTAAAACAAAAAGAGACATTATTCGCAATCCGAAGTCATTTTATGATTTCGTAAATTCTAAACGAAAAGTTGTGGGATTTCCCTCAGCCATTAAATATAAAGACATTTCATCTAGCGATAATCAAGATATCGCAAATTTCTTTGCGCAATTTTTCAATTCTAACTATTCTGCAGTCACTAATTCTGACTTTCTTAACTATCCCTATGAGCTACATGGGAACAATTTAATTAATTGTCCAACTATATGCGCCAATGATGTTCTTATTTATCTGAAAACCTTGAAGGAATCTTTTAAATGCGGTCCTGATAGGATTCCTACATGCTTCTTGAAGAAGTGTGCTAACAATATTTACCAACCCCTTACCAATTTGTTCAATCTGTCACTAAAGTGTGGTGTTTTTCCAAAAGCATGGAAAGAGTCGTTTCTTATACCGCTTCATAAAAGCGGAAGCAAGGCTTCTATAGAGAACTATCGTGGCATAGCAAAGCTTTCTGCCATCCCAAAAGTGTTTGAAGCTATTGTTACCAATCAGCTTACGAATCCTATCTCTACCTTGATTTCTAACTGTCAACACGGGTTCTGTAAGGGAAAGTCCACCGTTACAAACTTACTTGAATTTACAAATCATGTCTCAAATGGCTTTAGAAAAAATCTGCACACCGACGTTATTTATACTGATTTCAGCAAAGCTTTCGATAAAGTGTGTCACTCGTTACTTATTCATAAACTAGATCAGCTGGGTTTCCAGCCGGGTCTCAATCGCTGGATCTCTTCTTACCTTAGTGACAGAACACAAAAAGTAGTGTTTAAAAACTGTGAATCCGATGTTATTTATGTCTCCTCTGGAGTTCCTCAAGGAAGCCACCTGGGCCCGATTCTGTTCTTGCTGTTTATAAATGACATTTCTACAGTAATAGAATTTTCTAAAATGTTAATGTATGCCGACGATGTAAAGCTTTTCATGTCATTCGCATCATCCGAAGATAGCAATAAGCTTCAATCAGATCTAAATACACTGGTTACTTGGTGCGATTTAAATTATATGCCGCTTAATCTAAAGAAATGTAAATACATGCGTTTTTCGAGAGGAATTTCACAGCCAGCTTCCTATACAATTAACAATTATAGCCTTGAGCAATTGTATGATTTTGTTGACCTTGGGGTTACTATGGACTACAAACTCTGTTTTAACTGCCACATTAACGTAACAGTCAATAAAGCTAGAGGCGTTCTAGCATTTGTTAAACGATGGTCTAAAGAATTTAGCGACCCTTATGTAACTAAAACTCTCTTTACTACTTTAGTCAGACCGATACTTGAATACGGTTCTATAATTTGGAGCCCGCGTTACCAGGTCCACGTGGATCGCTTAGAATCAGTTCAAAAACAATTTTTACTATTTGCCTTAAGAGATCTTCACTGGGATCCGTTGTATAATTTGCCATCCTATACGAGTCGCTTAAAACTTATTAATCTTCACAGCCTTTCTAGTCGGAGGGAAATGCTTGGAATTGTTTTCATGATTAAATTACTAAATGGTTCAATCACAAGCCCGTTTCTTTTGAGCGAAGTGAACTTCAATGTACCTTCTCGTCCATCAAGACATTTTAAACCACTTATCTTGAAACAGTGCCGAACTAATTTTGAATTAAATGAGCCTTTTCGTTGTTTGTGTCAAGATTATAACTCTCATTCTGGTACGTTTGATATTTCAGACTCACTATGCAGCATAAAAAAGTCAATTCTTTCTATCCTAAATACATAGCAACATTTTGCTCCTTTGATTCTTATCTTTATTCTTTACAATAACTATTCGCTGTCAACTAACTATTTATTAATTGTGTTATCTATTTTTTATCTACCTTACTTAGCTGATGAGGTTTTCTCTGTAGCTGAGCAGTTTTATATCTCGACGATTAACAAACCAAAGCCTTTCAAAGACTCGGCACGAAAGAGCAATCCGTGCGTCATGCGGATGCGCCCCTCGCGCCGGTCGGGCGGGATATGGTGGGTAATCCGTTGGGCATTATTATTATTATAATTGCACCTTTAGTAATATTTATGATAAAATGAGTAAGAATGCAAATGCAAAAGTAGTGCATACGGGTTTTTCAAAAACATACAAATTCGAAATTTGATTTTCCAAATTTCTATCTTAAAGTGCTTTCAGACTACTGACGATATATACTATACGATAGAAACTATTTGTCGATACTAACCAAAATGATATTCCCAAAAACAAATATCAAAACCTAAAATATACTTGTAAATGATGCCATTGAACTAATTTCGTATGGAAATGTGAAAAAAGTAGCCCAACAAATAAAGTGAAATGCATTAAAAATACCGCTACATACACTTGCAACAAAGTGGGTAACCCCCGCCCCCCCACAGACAGCATAAAAAGGCAACACTGACTGCATAGCGCGCGAGTCCATTGAAATTGCAAATGTGCAAATGGAAATGAAACGAAGCGTTGTGTTTCGCATCACATGACACCCCAAATGCAATCTTCAACAAATAGAAATAAATAAAAAATAACAATAAGAAAAAATTGAAAGTAAAAAAAAAAAACGGAGAAAAAAAAACGAATTTAAAACAAAATAAAATAAAAATAGTAGAATTTAAAACAAAATAAAATAAAAATAGTAATAGACGAAGTGGCAACTGTCAGTGAAACAGATGGAATAACAGCCGACACAACTATGAAGTACTCGGATACAGCAGTGTCATAAAAGAAACATATGGGCTGGAAGTAGTGATATGGAACACAGTGGGTACAGAGTTTTCGAAGTGTGCTTCTACATTAGAACCCTACGTCATGACTTGAAAGTCTGTGTGCTTTGTACGAGGTATAGACAAGAAATCCAAGTTTTCAGCGCAGCTATTTTTTGCTCTACCAAAAATTAACCAATTTCCAATAAACCAAGCAGCTTTTTCATGCTATCACGACAACGAGGAGAATCGTGATCATTTTGCTAGAATGTGCAAACACGTAGAACAAAATGCATTCAAGTGACGAGTGATTACGAGTGTAATATCCCCCCTGTAAAGTGACTTCAGCCAAATAAACTTGACTTGAACCACACACACACCTTTGGCAACATCTGGTACCACGGCAAGATAAAATCCAATCTAAAACAGCCCCACAGCGCGGCTGTAAGTGAAACCAACACATGTGAGTTTTTAAACTTTTTTATTTTTTGTTTATTTTCTTTTTTTGTTTTTATTTTTAACTTTTTTTTAGTGTATTTATTTGTTGCATTTTATGCCACTAGCAACAACATTGCAATTTTCTTCACAGATCGTTGGTTCAATATACAGAAGGGCTTGTTTGGCTTGTTGTTGTTTGAACTGTCTGGCAGTTAAAGTGCCGTAGCATTGTTCGCTCATTGTTATATCAAATTGAGAAAGAGCATACGTACAGTGTTGCTTAGAATGTAGTTGAGTTAATGGTTAAGTAATGGAAATTGTAGCAATTGCAAAAAATAACAATAACAATAACAAAATGCATAATAATAGTAAAACAAGTATGGGGGGGGGAGGCCATTTAATGAGCGCGAAAAGTTGAGAGTTTAAATTGTATAAAGAACTTGAAAAATATTTAATCCGCAATCGTTGGTAACTTAATAGTACCCAGACCTTAATCATTGATAATAAAATTAATTTTTTGTTATTTTTGTAATAATGGATTAATTATGATAATCGAACATTTTATTTTTTGAAGAATTAATCGATTAGGATTAAATTTTGTGTTCGATTAATGAGGATTTATTTCGTTTTAAAATTAAATCCAAGGATTAATCACATTAATCAAAATTTCAATTAATGATTAAAATTGTTGATTAATTCCGATTAACACGGATTAATAAGTGCCGTTTATAAGAAAAAAAAACGTGTTCTATATGGCTCTTATTCAAGCTCATATCATATATGGAATCAGGCTCATATCGGACGACCATCGCAATAGAGGAAATACCTTCATTTCGGACTCATAAACGAGCTCATAAAGAGCATAAACGCTCCCATTTAGGACTCTTTTCTGACTCATATATGACTCCTATGGTTTTCTGGAAATATATAATTTTTTCTGGATGAATTTATAACATAAAAAAAAAATACAAAATTGTAAAATTTTTTGATTTTAATTAATATTGAAATATTTAAAATTTGTTATTAATGCTCGTTCATCGCAATTAATCAAAAATTTTAATTAAATTAAAATTTTGATTAATCCTAGGATTCAATTTGAAAACAAAATAAATCCTCATTGATCCTAATTAATCGAACTCAAAATTTAGTACTAATCCAATGATTATTCTTAAAATTTCGATGATCATAATTAATCAATTAAATTAATAGAGCAATTTAATATAATTGATGTTTTTAATTTTAATCCAGATTTAACAGGTGTGATAGTACCCGTAGTGGCATAGAAATCCACTCTGAAAGCTCTTTGGGCTCTCGATAAAATTAAGTCTGGTTAGTCATTGTAAATCGTGTTCCATGAGAATAAAGAAGAGCTAGGGAAGGGCGAGGAAGGTGCTTACACTTCACTAGAGCTTTTTGCTCAATTTTTAAGCTCGAGCACAGGATGTTCACCAAAGCCCAACTTTATCTGCTCAGAAAGATCTGCTGCGACCATCGGCGTTATTGTTATTGTAACTTCTAAAAACTTTGCGCAAGATAAGGGAGTATTACGCATATGGGTGGTACTAGTCCGACTGGTGCGAGCGCAATTTATTTGACTTCCTACCCTCTCAAGACAGCGCGTTTATATTCTATGCTTTCTTAAGCCACTAGTGTGTTCCATGTCCTCAGCTATGGGACGTACAGGAAATTCAATATTTTTTTTATAGAATTTCGACCATAAGAAATCTTGAAGCATCTTCCTTTGTCAACTTTTTTCAGAATAAGTCCTAGTCAGTCGAGTATATTGTAAATAGCCTTTCTCTTACAATCTCTTCGAAGGAAATGCATTTAATAAACTTTTCAACTTTTATAATCAAACAAGAAATTTATCACGCTTGACGTTAAGTGATGACAAATAAAATCACATCTATCACAGTGACCTCTACTATTTGTATTAATAGCAAATGGTTGTTAATATCGTTTTGTAGATTTGCACAACCATCCATCCATAAGAGTCTAATGTCGAGTTTTGTGCAATCGTTTATGTCATTCGTGGCCAACACAACATTTGCACCAACATAAACAATACTAAAAAGCATCCGTAAACAATTTTAAAGTCACACTCATGCACAAACATGTTGCGTACGTGAAAGCGCCCATTTCGACCTCGGGCGTACTTTAAATGAGCGTTGGATGCCGTTGTCATTTTCAATTTTATGTTGTAATGCAAGCAACACGAAAGTTTATTTATGTATGTATGTATGTATGTGTGTGAAAATGAGGTTAGTGACGCCCCAACGCTGTTGACCTTTAACGGTAAATGCATGAAAATGTTGCACCAACAGCATTAACAGCAGACGCAGTTGCCAGAAAGTGAAGGCAGATGAGTGAACGCATATGCCCACAAAAGAGTGCAGTGCAGTGCTGTGCGGTGCGTTGGTGTGCACTTCAAGTGCGGTGTTGTTTGTTTGTATGTGTGTGTGTGTGCGTGTGGTGGGTTGTGCTGCCCTTAAACGTTACTACACTCACACGCCCCGCCCCCTATATGTATGATGATGATTTATGTCAAGTATGATTGTTGTGTCGACCCAAATGGAGCACCAAGAACTCCTTGTCACCACTTCATGCACCGTTTAGCTGGCTGGCATCACACACTTTACGCTGCTTTAAGCGTTTTGAAATGTGTGGTGTGTTTGCATTGGTATTACACATTTCAATTAGTGCGAATGTTATGGAGCTACTTTCGATTGATTTAGGCTACTGATTCCGATTTCGGTTTCGACTTTCAGGAGCAAAGTCCCCTGACTGCACATTTTCCAACACAGGAACATATTTTTCATCAACTTGCTTTGCTATCTTTTGTTAAAGCTCCTTTAAGTTAGCTTTACGTGGTTCGATTTCTTTCGAATAGAAAATCGATTGAATCGATCGAAAGTTCCATTATAACATCAGCCTGCAACGGGAAAGGGTACTTGGCCCATACTTTCTAGTTCTATTAAAAATAAATGTATTTCCTTTCCAGTGATTCGTGCTAAAATTGTCCAGTAGAACCCATTCGTTGTTCAAATTCCACTTTGTTCCAATCGCATTTAATTTATCCTCTTTTCGATTCTAAACAATTTGGTATTCCCTATTTCGAAAGCACATGCCAAATTGATCGAAAGTTAGAAAATTCTATTCGACAACAATTTAGCAAACGGAAATCTACAAAATTGTAATTTTTTATGATAAAAATAAAACAACTAGTATGTTTAAAAAAAAAAACAAAAAAATTCAGAAAATTATTGAAGATCGTTCAGGTCAGAAATGCTGAGATCAGAAATGTTTAAAAAATATAAAAAAAAATTAATTTTACTTAATAAAAAAAAAATTATTTAATACAAATGACTTAAAAATGTTTATTTAATGCAAATGACAAAAAAAATAGTTTCATGAAAAAAAAATAAAAAAAAATGTATTTAATAAATATTTAAAAGTAAAAAAAAAGTTAATTTCATTTGATAAAAATAAAATAAAAAAAAAATGTGTGTTGAGATTAGAAATGTTTAAAAATTAAAAAATATTATTTAATACAAAGATATTAAAAAACGTTATTTAATAAAAAAAAAAGATTTAACTGTCCGACAACCAAACGCTGAACTTAATATTTCGCACCCTAAATCAAAAACAGTCACAACTCAAAATTTTTTTAGGTCGCTTTCTTGGCATAGATTGCCTAATAAAAAGTAGTGCAGCCAGTACATACAATATTTTTCTTTTTGACTATTATCGTTACTCTTTAAAGAGCACAGTGATGTCAAGTTTTTAAAAATCAAATAACTTTTGTGCGATCCAGAAGCAATTAACTGAAAGTTACTCGGATTTTGAGTTGTGACTCTTTTTGATTTAGTGTGCGATTTGTGTAAAGTATTTATTTAATATTTATGTAAATTTTGTTGAGACTAGAAATGTTTAAAAATTAAAAACAAAAATTAATTTTTTGTTTAATAAAAATAGAATTTAAAAAAAATTTATTCAAAAAATATTTAAAAATTACAAAAAAAAATTAATTTTATTTAATAAAAAAAAAATTATTTAATAAATATTTAAAAATTACATAATAAAAAAAGATTTTTTTTTAAATAAAAATAATATAAAAAAAAGTTTTTGTTGAGATTGGAAATATTTAAAAATTAAAAAAAATCATTTTATACAAAGAAAATTTAAAAAAAAATTCGATTTGATAAAAATAAAAAAAGCTTTAACTGTCCGACAACCGAGTTGCTGTACTTAATATATATGCAAAGTATTTTGATTTTCGTGCGAAATTTGTGAAACATTGATGGCTTCTATTAACGAATATATTCTAAAGTAAATTCGTTCGAATTACTGAGTACCGATGTGTATTCGAATCGAATTTTGTTTTCGAGTAGAACAGTCTTTCGGGTAGAACAGCCTTTCCTATAGAACAACAGAGTAAAGGAACTGGTATTGTTGTTGTGAACGCCGTTTTCTCGTCGTCTTAACATCTCGTTTCACGAGTTAGAAGTTAAGAGAGACATAAATCTTTCTGTTTACTCACTCTCTTAGCATAAGTGAGTTTTATGACTTTTGCTTTGGTTGTTTCAAACAACAAATTCACACATCTTATATTTGCACTGTCGCACATGTGCACGTAAGCATTTGATGCCAGTTTATGGGGCAGCATTTGTTGCTTTATTGCTTAGCGCCTCTGCGCATATTTATTCTTTCTTCGATGCAAATATGCATTTTCTCACATTTTGCGAAATTGCTGAGCACTTGCTTGCTTGTTGGGCGTTAGACTCGATTATTATTTTTCTTGTATTTATTTTGGGTTGCTTCAGGGGTTTGGGCTCTGACACAAAAATTTGATCCAAGACAAAGGAGATTTAATTTGATTGCTTTAGAAGAAACTTTTTCAATACTATGAGCATCTTAGTCCAACAGCAGCCTACCATAATTAGGCGCCCTCTACTCTCAACTCTCTCCCGAAGTCGCCTAACAGCAAAATACACATATTTACCATTTCCATTAACATCACGAATGCCTGCTGTTTACGCATTCACGTCAAATCTTGACACACTCTTTGTCATCGGCAGTACTTAAAAAAAATATGAATGTAGGTTGAAGGTCTCTTTTGGTTGCTCTTACGTACCACCAACTCACCTTGAACATTCACTTTGGTCCGTTTATTTTAAATGTAAAATGTTTATAAAAGGAAAACGAGCAACAAACGGGTACTTACAAAAACAAAAAAACAAAACAAAACACCTACAAGCAAGTACTACACTGAAGAGCATGCGGCTGAGTGCAGGTTGCATGCAACATGCCATTGCCGTTGCCGTTGCCATTGCCCCTGCAATTATACAATCCATGAATGTCTGCACAAAATGTGGAATTATGTCAAAATGTGCTCAAAGTTTTAATGAAAACTCAAATTTAAAAGTGATGTACTATTTCAAATGTAGCAGATGGTGAAGGACAGCTATGTAAATACAAAAAATGCTGGTGATGATAAGACTAACTGCAATACGAACGCATGACAAAGATTAATGCTCAAATTGGGCATGAAAGAGCTTGAGAAAAAGTTTGTAGTTGTTTTTGTTTCACTTTTCTATTTAATAACGAATAAATTAATGACATAAAATTCATATGAAATTCCGTTTAAAGTAAAATATTACTGCTGTTCATTGACAAAAAAATTGTTACCGGAATTCACGAATGCTTATTTTTAATTTTTACAAATTACAAGAATTCCCCCAACATTCCATAAAAATATTTTATTAAAGCATATACATACATACTACTTATTTTTTCGAAAATTTATTTCCTGTTATTAAGCAGCTTCAATTTCACTGTGCTTCAATTACGCTGTCAATCAAAAACAGTTATTACAAAAACAAATTGATTTTTCATTTTGTATGCATTTATTCTTAATTGTTCAAAGGTCACGGTCAAACATTTATTTGATCACTTCATTTTATTTGTCTTTTCTCATTTAAACAAATTATTCAAGGAATGCTGGCAAATGTCGGCTGAATTAAAATTTCATTTGCTTCATAACCGTAGACATGCATAGATACATATGTACATCCCAATCACCCATATATTACTACATGCTGCTTAACATCAATCATGATTCATGAATAGTTTTCAAAATTTTTAAATTTTATTTTATTTTATATCACCGTTTTATATAATTTAATTTAATTTTGTTTTAATTTCATTTTATTTATATTAATTTAATTTAATTTTATTTTAATTTCATTTTATTTATATTAATTTAATTTAATTTTATTTTAATTTAATTTAATTTATATTAATTTAATTTAATTTTGTTTTAATTTCATTTTATTTATATTAATTTAATTTAATTTTGTTTTATTATATTATATTTTATTTTAATTAAATTTATTTTATTTATTTTTTTTAATATCTTTTTTTATTTTATTTATTTTTTTTTTACTTTACTTTACTTGATTTAATTTGATTTTATTAATACATATATATGTATATATATTTTTTTTTAATTTTTTTTTTTAATTTTTTATTTTATTTTTATTTTTTATTTTAATTTACTGTATTTTATTTTACTTTATTTTATTTCATTATATTTAATTTTAATTATTTTATTTTATTATATTTTATTTTACTTATTTTGTTTTATTTAATTTTTTTTTATTTTGTTTTATTTTATTGTATTGTATTGTATTGTATTGTATTATATTATATTATATTTTATTTTATTTTATTTTATTTTATTTTATTTTATTTTATTTTATTTTATTTTATTTCATTTTAGTTTGTTTTATTCTACTGTCTTTTATTTTATTTTATTTTTTTTTACTTTGTTTTTCAGTTTTATTTTATTTTTATTTTTTTATTATTTTAGTTCATTTTATTTTCTTTTATTTTATTGTATTTTATTTTATTTTATTTTACTTTATTTTATTTTATTTTATTTTATTTTATTTTATTTTATTTTATTTTATTTTATTTTATTTTATTTTATTTTATTTTATTTTATTTTATTTTATTTTATTTTATTTTATTTTATTTATTTTATTTTATTTTATTTTATTTTATTTTATTCTATTTTATTTTATTTTATTTTATTTTATTTTATTTTATTTTATTTTATTCTATTTTATTTTATTTTATTTTATTTTATTTTATTTTATTTTTTTATTTGTTTATTTTATTTCGTTCAGCCTTTTTGTACTCACTTTGTGTTGTTTGTTGATCGAAGTCTAGAGGCGAAAAATATCATTTTATATCTATTGAAAAAATCAAAATAAAATCTAGCGGTGTAATTGATATATCAATGAAGCTATGTAAATGCAAAAGTCATTCACGTTGACCTTTATGGCACCACTCATTTAACGACTAACAATGAAATTTCTATTAGTCTTTTTTGTATTTGTAATATTTGATATGTTTATTAGACGATTATAAAATATCGTAAATTGTGAGTGTATCTAAATCAGTGGTCGGCAATTTTTTTCTATGGAAAGCTGGTAATATCGTTTATAGAAATATCTTGAAGGGTAGGGTCTAAAACTTCATATTTTAATTTTGACTTCTTATGAACTTTGTGTTAAATTTCTCTTATAGTTCCTTCTATATTTTGAATGAAACCTATTAAAGACCTGCTTCTTCTTATTTCGTCGAACGATAAGCAATTTAATTTCTTTACTATTATATTAAACACAACTGTACATATATATATACATATGTACATATCTATATCTATCTTTCAGCGACCGACTTGTGTGGCTTTTATAACTCATTAAAAAGAGCTTAAATAAATTAATACAAAACACAAAGACATTTGAAATGTTTTTATGAAAAACTTTTGCTTTCAAAAAAGTCATTATTTTCATTTGACACAGCTTTTAAATAATTTTAACATACATACATTTATTGTAAAGGTATTTAGATGCATTTTTAATGCTAGCAAACAGTATGCCATACAATAAATTTTATTATATGTTAATTTCACTGCATTCATGAAAAATGTTGTAGCATCAACACCAGACAAGTAGAAGGCGTTAAAACCTAAATGACTTCATACATCTCTTTTGAATAATTATGCCACAAATGGCAACAAAAAATGTTTAGAAATTGAAACCAAAAAAATAGATGACAACCCCAACTTTGCTCCAACTTTTGTCTACTTCAATATACGAGTATGTATGTATGTATATAAAAATGAGCACACGCTGATGACATTCCACTTAACCCTTTTGGTGATTTCATAGCTGTCGCCAGCGTTAGATTATTATTATGTTGTTGTGAAGTTTCTATTTTCATTTTCATTGCTAAAGCAACAAAGTTTGATGAAAAAAATAAACATATTTCAACGAAATTCGTATGCCTACTGATAACATTTGACATTAATGAATCGCTGATGTGCCCTGTGACACATTTACACAAATGTTCAACATGTTAGTGGGTATGGGATGCTGGGTATGGTTGTCGGATGTTGAAAGATGTGCACGCAGACTTGGGCGAAGTAAACTAAGTAGATTAACTACATATTTGCTAAGTATATTTTTGTGTTAAGCGATTAGCTTTTGAAGTGTGAATTGAGTATGGTTTTTTTTTTCTAAATTAAAGAAACATATTTAATAGTAGGCAGAGGTCTCAAGGTCTTTCGAGGAATTAGATAATTCATGAAATAGAATTAGAGAGAGTAGACCTGCGCAAACGAAGCGGTCTAGATCATTGGTCGGCAAACCTAACCCGTGCGGGTATTACGCTCTTCACATACATATATTCTTACACTCTTCTGATGAGAGCGAAAAAGCACTTGCGGCACAGTGGTACGTACTGTCGCTCTGTTGATTGTTTTATGTGATAGTAAATTATTCGCGATTTAAAATTAATAAAAGAGCAATTCTAAATAATTAATAATAAATAAAAAAACGCCGACCACTGGTCTAGATATATCTGTATACAAATCTCTATGATCTTTCACAGGGTTTTTATCAATTACTTTGCTCTTTATAGGACCAAATTTTTTTCTGGAACAGCGTCATGTTCTTGTAGCTTTTCCCTATTCGGTTTCAACTTTTGATACGTTACAAGTATTACATTTTTTCTACCCTCCAGATCAACCCTCTTTAAAAAATAAAATGTGTACTTCCTTTATTATCAGCCTTCTTCGCTCAACCTTTCGGGGGACCATTTGGAAGCACAACCCATATATGAATACATTTTTGAATTGCAATCACTTACTTAATTATTAAATGCTTTCGTTACTCACTAAACGTGTAAATTGACAATTGAACTCACCTGAAAAGAAATAAAAATTTATAAAAAATTAATATTTGTGTGCCACCAGAAATTTAAATATTTATACATGTGCATAAATATATTTTATAATTTAAAATTTATTTATATTTATAAAATTTGTAAACGCTTTAGTTATTACCCACAGCTTTTCATTAAATTCCTCTATAAAAAACAAAATACGCGTTTCAAAATATTCAGCCTCGTAATTGTATTAACAGCAATGCGCAAATTTGCACCATCAAACTACGTATATGTAGCCCCAAATCCAATCCGCAATACGTAACGGCATTAACAAACTGCGGCCACAAAATCCCATTTAAATTTACTGCCAATATAAAATGCTGCACCAATGCAATTAGCAACTGGCCAACGAAATTAAAAAAAAAAAAACAATTAAAATCAAAAATACACGCACTAGACGTATAAAAGGAAATTACTAAAACGGTAGGAAATCATAACCTAAACACAAAACTGCAATAAAAACAAATGATCAAAAAATGTTGGACTAAAAGCCGTCACACGGCTAAAACCGCAAAAACCACAAAAATGCAAGCAAAATGACGACTGAAAGAATGGCAACACGTAAAAACGTAAAATGTGCAAAGAAAAAGTGAAAAATTTAGAAACACGTAAAAGGAAACAAAGACGGAAGCGGTGGTGAAAGCATTAAAGGATGGTGGGAAGATATTAAATGCAAAAAAAACACGTAGAAAAAAGTGAAAAAGTTGAACAAGAAATGAATTGAGGCGGAATATCTGTAGTTTTTTTTTTGAGAGGTATTGGCTAGGAATAGCTTTTTTAGGTCTAGCAGAGAGCGACCTCATCCATTGAACGTTTCTGCGCGGGTGAGTTATTCTACTTAGCATTTTTTGAGAACTGCCAGTAAAGTTTTTTTCGGCGTTATATTAGGTTGTTCCAAGCCTTAGAGGAAGAAAAATTGATTTGTGAGATTTCAAAACATATCTACATCCATATATCAACAGCAATTTTTAAAAATTTATGTGAGTTTGAGTTTCTGAAAAATATTCTAACACTTGTTCTTCGAATACATTCTCAGCTATGTTGATTTTGAAGGGAGTTATCGAACAAAATTCTGGACTAAAATTTTCTTGAAAATTATTCCTTATACATGTGTTTATCTAGGCTGATTTTTATAGAAAATCTGATAAGAAAATACTTTCATTTACGAAAAAAAATTATAGTCCTGGGCAGCTTCCGTAAGTCTTAAATTTTTTTCCAATAATAACCTGGAATCATAGTCAAACAAGTATGATTCTAAAATAAACACCATTTCAAATTTGTCATAGTCAATTTAAAACACGTTTTATGTTTAAAAAAAAGTTTTCATTTAAAAATGGCGAAAACTTCATTTTAACTTTTGAAAATCGCAGTATGTGTCTATGGTTGTGTTTGTGACATAGCTTATTGCCTCAGATGTGCTATGGGTTTTGAATAAAATAGTTGACACAGGGTGACCTTGAAAAACGTAAAAAATGTCTCCATACCATGAACCAACTTAATTTTTTTTTATAGTTAGGGGGTTCCTGTTATAATTCATTTTAACTAAAATGTTTTTTTAATATGACTCTTTTAAAAGAGACACCTTAATGTACTACCATTGCTGTATAGTTTACTGTACGCGCATAATCTATCCATCTATATTGATTTTATATCCTTTGCTTTTAATCGAGAACCTAATTCATAACCGCTCATGTCTCTCCTCCCGCTCCTATTTTTTGTATTTAACAAATCTCATCAATCAAATTGAAGTGCAAGTGCGTACTAAACACAGCCAAAAGGAATAAAATCATGTACATATGTATCTCGTTTTGCTTGTTATTTTTGTATGTTTGTATAGACGTTGAAAATGTCCATAAAAATATTTATTTCATTTTCATTTATTTTTCCCGAACTGACACTCAATTACACGTGAGAGGATCTGAAAATTAATTGCTCTCAATTAAAATTGACAGCTATTTGGTGGATAAGTCTAAACGATTTTTGACAGTTATGAATATATGTCAGCGGTGACAAGTGGATTTATGCTTGTATTTTTGTTTAAAGTGTGAATAAATTGGAAAAATTAAGTAAAACTTCAATGAAAGAGTGTGATAAATTGATGGTGTTGAATGCAAACGAATAATTTTTGTTGAAGAGAAGCGGTCTTAGTTTTTTTCTAGTGTTTTGTTATGGAACACTAATTTGAGGTTAGAAGTGCACGGCTGCAGAAAATTTTTTTCTTGAGAACGAAATTTGTACAATTTTGTGCTTTTGGGAACGCAACTTGCTGTGGAGCGCACTAGCTTAAAAAACGGCCGATTGTCGTGATCCTGAGCTAAATAAGAAAATGTTATTTATGATAAACATACTTCTTCTTTGTTCACTGAATTTTTAGAATTTTTTGAGTATGCAGAAGAGCTTCGTTGTCCTTTTCCATATAAAAAAAAATTACGTTCATAAATGTATGTATATGGATGAAAATCCTTAAGTCCCGAGGAAAAAAAATTTGCCAAAAATCAGCCAAATTTCTCCCGGTCCTACGGCTTACACCTTATGATACTGAAATTTAACGGGCTACAAATCTGCATACCCAAAAAATTCAAAAAATTCTGAGAAAAAATTTAAAAATTTAAATTTAAAATTCATGTATTAGATCGTGAAAAACTTTCATAAAGAAAATTAGTTAAAATAAATTTATTGAAGTCAAAAATTGGGAGAGCTGCCAAAAAGTGGTGTATACTTATTTATGTGAGTGGCTGTATGTATAAATGCTTCATGCTCTTCAAACACCATCTACACCGTATAAAAAAGTTGTACAACACCTTCTTGTTTAAACATAATCATTATGTAATTACACACGTCACTTTATCAGATTTTCTATGCTACCCACGACAAAATTACATTATTTCTTATAATTTTAATCAGGTCCACCAAGTCTTTCAAAAAAAAAAAAAATTTCCCACTGTACAAAAAATTCCCACACTACCTACTTTCAAATGAATGAAACGGGCAAATGAAGAATATAAAATCAAAACAAAAATCTGAAAACAATACACAAAGAACCCCACCACAAGGGACACCTGTTGTATACACAAACTTTTTACCAACGCTATCATTTATGTGACAAAAAGGGAAAATACAACAAAGATATCAATTGAATGAACTAAGAATACAGGTAGAACATAAACCGGTTATAGAACACTAGCAGCAAATACAACAAGTACTACAGTACTAGCTAACAAACAAAAAAAGTAAAAGATGAAATGAGTTCTAAAGCAGTCAAAACACAGCAATCACAGCACAACTTCATTGAGCAGCAACTGCAGCTGAAGAAAAAGTAACCGAACTCCAGAAAGGGTATCTTAAAACCACAAAGACTGTTCAATTATTCAGCAGACCACTTGCGCAGCGGGAACGCTTAAATACAGCTTACGGAGCAAGATAAACCTAAATCTCAGTACTGAACAGCAATAGCCAGCCAAAGAAAATCAGACACAACGTTATAAAAGAAATAATGAAAGAGAAGAACGAATAAAATGAAGATAAATAAATAAACTAAAGAAGTCATAAACAGAAACACAGAAGAAATATAAAGAAAACAACAAAACTTGACACTATCCCAAAGGAAATCTGATACAAAGTAAGCAAAAAATAAATTTGATTTCATAAAAAAATAAAGTGTGTAGAAAAGCGACCACTAAAGAAACTGGGTGCTTGGGGGAAAAGCGTCCAAATCACAGTAGTTAGGCAATCAAACAACAGCAGACAGAAAGGATTAATAAAACCACTGAAAAGAGCGTAAACAAGTGTGGCACATAAAGTTTCAACATATTACGTTTTGAGTTAAGGAAGCAAGAAGCCAACATTAATAGGAGATGCTGTGGTCAAACGAGTACAAAGAGTCATGATAAACAACACGCAAGAATAGAGTGAAGATATAATTTGATACAACGCAAATGTGCTTTGGTGAATGTGATCTTTCATTTTGATTGTGTGCAGGGCATTGCGAGTATTTCAACTTGCTTGACAAGCTTACTGATTATGTAGTTTGTTTATGGTCTAAGCATGACTGCGTTTGTTTAAATTGATGATAAACGAGAACGGATTAGTATCATTAACAGGATTATACGCTGTCTTTCAATAACTTGTATGATTTCAATTAACTTTGTTGTTGGAAGAAGATTTTTTTCTTTCTTTGGAAGGTAACATGATGATGAGCGATCTGTAAAAGGGTTCTCGTGTCAATTCAGTTAAGATAACACCAAGCAGTGGATTAGAACAACTTCAGATTGTTTTCATGGACGCTTATAAGACCAAATATTTATTGACTGTGAAATAACTGGGAATATGAAATTTGGATTTAGAACGCCCGATTATAGAATTTTTTTGAAAACCTTTGTTTTTAGATTTATTTTGAGCGACTTCCTCCTCAGAATTTTTTATTAAAGAAATATATTTAAAAAAAAAAGTTGTGACCCATCTAGGAACTAAGTTTTGATCAGACCTTTTTAATAATGATTATTAATCTTAATCATTGTTAATCAAATTAAATTTTTCGTTACTTTTTTAATAATTGATTAATCATGATAGTCGAACATTTTTAGAGTAATTAATCGAATAGGATTAAATTTTGTGCCGATTAATGAGATTTTATTTCGTTTTCAAATTTAATCCTAGGGTTAATCAAATTAGTCAAAATTTCTATTTGATTCAGATTTCTGATTAATTGCAAAATACAAAATTGTAAAATTTTTTTAATTTTAATTGATATTAAAATATTTAAAATTTGTTATTAAACCTCGTTAATCGCAATTAATCAAAAATTTTAATCAAATTGAAATTTTGACTAATTTGATTAATCCTAGGATTAAAGTTGATTGAATAAATCCTCATTAGTCGACCTCAAAATTTAATTATAATCGCTTAATTAATCTAAAAATGTACGATTATCATAATTAATCAATTAAATTATTGAGGCAGCTAAATATAATTGATTTTTAATTTTAATCCAGATTTAACAGGTCTGGTTAGAAAACTTGAAACTAGAAAAATCCATTTTTCAAGTGACTCGTGCCCTTCTTTCCCATGACCTCAATCAATAAAGCAACCACTAACCACACTAAAAGTCAACAGCACAACAGTAGTTACGGCAAGTTTTGCACAAGATGGGTTTAAACTTTGTTCATTGCTTCAAAGTTACTTAAGCGTCCAACAGCTGTCACTCATCGTCGTGTCAAATAATGCAGCAATTGAGCAACACCACCAACGTTGGCAACAATGCTAGTGGCCGATCGCTGCGCTCATTGTGTAAGCACTTTTACCCAAGCAATTGCAACAACAAACAATTGACAACCAACAAGCTAAAGCGCATATTAAAAGTAGTGGAAGTTAAATTTTATTTATTTTTTTCTTCAATGAGCTGCAATTTAATCAAGTAGTTTCTGAAAAACGTTTGATTTATTGCCGACGCGCACAGTGCGTTTGAAAAGTGTGTGCAACCATTCAAGTGTCTCAGCATGCTGACATTTTTGCTGCAACTCAACACCTGCAGCTTAAACTTAAGCAGTAGCAGGTATTTAATAAAATAAATAATTCTTAAAAAAACTAAACTTTTTTCAAGTGTTTTTAAAGCATGCGGTACAGCTGTCACTATAATTTTTCGTATGCCTGCTGCTGTGCTTGGAGCCTCCTCATCAAAACTAATTGCACACATTTTGAAATATTTGTGCAGCAGCATTTAACAGCTGACATTGCACCCTTTAGTATTAATTTAAATTGCAAAAAAAAAAAAAATTATAATTAAATGTGCTATAATTTACTTGAAAAATATACAGCTGACCATTTATTATTATTACTGCAGCTACATGTGCACTTCACCGTGTATTAGCCACTTCATAGCAGTCCCATCCGCGCAGGCGCTCAGCCCGTTTGTCAACAACACATGCATTACAGCGCATTAAAGCTCGTTTGCTGCATTTATTTTTGTCGTTTAAAATATTTCATAGTTTCTTTACGAGTATGCCTCTACTTTTACAATTAAAAATATTTTGCTCTTAATTTATGCACATTTATTAATAGTTTTAGTATTTTATGTATGTACATATTTTATTTTGTCGTTTAATTTTATTGCACAATATTTATTGATAATTCATGCGTAATTCATTTAATTGATGTTTTTTGAATACGTGTAATGAATTTGAAATTTAATTATTTTAATTGCAGTTTTTATTGGTTGAGAGCTAGAGAATACAGCTATTAGAGGTAAACCCATTGAATAGTCTATTCCTACTATCAAATGCAACTCTGTGAAAAAAGCAACGTATCAGCTGATCACAGTTGTAAACTATTGTGCATGCTTCTTTCACACATTCGCCACTTGTATAGATGCACAATTGCCGTGTTTCAATGGGCAATGCTCCAGCGCCGGATAAAAATTGAACAGGCAAACGCAATAACAAATTGTGCTCCAGATATTTGTTGTTGGGACGTTTGCTAAATTTTTATCCGACTCTAGAGCATTACACCTATTGAGGCATGGAAAATTTAAATTAAAGAAATTACCAAAAACAAATTTCTTATTTTGGAAATTTACATATGTATTTTACTATTGTTGTAAAGCATGCACATTTTTCAAATAAAATTATGACAGCATAGACATTTCTGTCAATCTCTCAGCGACCAGAATATCATTTAAGCTATTACATTTGTGAAACTGATAGATTTTTGATACTTTTGACAGATTAATTGATACTTTGAAGAAATGATTTTTTTTCGCCACAAAGGCGAACTAATACAAGGTAGCATTATCCAATAAGCTAATAGCTTATTTTTTCTCAAATTTTGACACTAAAAATTACAAACACAAAGTACATTGAAAATATATGGATGTGTGTTTGTAATTCGCTTGGCTAACACCTTCTATTAATTCTCCTTGTGAAATGGAATAATTAAATCAGAAATACTTTGGCACATCAATTATATGCATGCGAGTTTAAAAAATTGCTGGAGAACAAAGCAGACCGAAAGACTTAAGTAATTTGCTTTTTGTTTCATGATATCATGATCTATTGGCGTTGTGTTTGAGGTAGGGCTGTGGCGAATGAGCAATTTCAGGCATTTTTGACATTAATTCATCTTTAGCCATATTGAATCCAGACCTGTTAGATCTGGATTAAACTAAAAATCAATTATGTTAAACTGATTAATTATGATAATCGAACATTTTTAGAATATTTAACAAAATTTACAAAAGTAATCTTTGAAAAAAAAAAAACGAAAATTGGATCCAATCAGACCTGTTAAATAATGATTATTAATCTTAATCATTCAAATCAAATTGAATTTTTTTTTATTTTTGTAATACATAGTTGATTAATTATGATAATGGAACCTTTTTAGAATAAGTAATCGATTACGATTAAATTTTGTGTTCGATTCATGAGAATTAATTAGGATTAATCAAAATTTCAAGTTGTTTAAAATTTGTGATTAGTTAATTAATTTAAAATATTTCAATATCTATTAATTAAAATTAAAATTTTTTACAATTCTGTGTTTTTTTATTAATTCTATTAAATTTTAAAACGAAATAAATCTCAATTTAGCGAACACAAAATTTAATCCTTTTCCACAAATTATTCTTAAAATTTTCGATTATCATAATTAATCAATTATTACAAAAATATGGGATCCAATTTTCTTTTTTTTTAGATTTTTTTTTTGTGATTTTTTTTTTGTCATTGAGATTTTACACAAACAACAAGCTTGTGTGCCCGCCTTTATATTTGAAGTATCCTGGTTCGGTACGAGCTGTAGACCTATTAATAATTTTTTTTTGTCTTTAAAAATATTTAAATTTAAATATAATTTAGAAGCCGATGACCAGGCAACATAAAAGGAAGATCTGAACTCTATTTGAAATATTTAGAAAATGTTGCTTAGCAAAAGTGCCTTTCGGTTTAGCTGGTATTCAAATCGATAGCATTGCGTTTCTAATTTCAAAAATACAAAACTTAATTTCAACATTTCGTATTCGCAACATCTCTAGCTCCAAGCACACACCTCACGAAAGCGCTAAACAAAAAATAATTCTTTTCATTATTAATGTGCTTCAAATCATAAAAAATATATCGCCATCTAACAGCGAAATGAACTTATTGTACGACACGTCTTTTCCAGCTTCATTGTGCCTTACCAAAGAATGAAAGCTGGTTTCGGTTTGTCACCTAGGCGAGTGCTTTGTTTTTTTTTTCTCTAACGAAGCTGGTAACCTTATTAAATCTAGCAACACAGCAGCAATGACACGCATTTTCTACTTCAAACACAATTTACACCGCAAACAACTGTCGCCCAACCGCACCCCACACCGCTTCAACTTCGAGCGCAACGCATAAACTTGACACACAACCAGTTAACTGACTTTGTCTATGGATGCCGATGCGTTCACAATTTTTTATCTCATTATCGTTTTATTGATATCGATATTTATGTTTAGTTTGAAAATCTAAATCTTGATTTGTCTTTTGTCTGTAAAAGTATATGTCTATTATATGTCACAGCCTATTACCATTCACGTCTACTGCACATTCAGGTATTTCTTATGCTCGTCGTCATTGTAGATTTCCTGATTAACCGCCAAATGTGGTGATTTATAACGGTTATTTGTGCGCTTTGTTGGTGCTAATTCGACTAAGTAAAGGCACAATTTTTCTTGTGAATTTCTCAAGAATGCGCCCTCAATCGGCAAATGTGGTTACAGTAGCTGTTGTTGTTGTTGTTGTGCGTGTTTCGTGTCGGCTGTCATTTTATCGTCTATTTTGTAGGAGAAATGTCATTCATCTGCGCGTTGACATTTGCTTATTTTAGCGCGTTGTTGGAGGAGCTGGACTTTGATGCTCACCTTATAAATGGCATCAAATACTTGGTATGTGTAAAGCGGGTTTTATCAAGTTTTTTGTGGTCTTTAGGGGAAAGTTGTGGTACGTAGGAACATATAAAGAAATGCCCAATATGGTTTATGAGCCACATATTTTCTAAGGTCTGAGTAAAACTTCTAAAGCAGCATTCGAATAAAATCTTTGGAACTCAAGGTCAAACTCTGTACTTCTACTCGAAAGCAAACTTCGATTATATTACACATCAGTACTCTGTAGTTCGTTCGATTTTGTTTAGAAAGATGTTCGATAATAGTAAGCATCACTGTTTCATGAATTTCAAAAGCGAAACAAAATGCAAAAACACAAACTATAAATCTTAAGCGCCGTATTAGACCACGAGTGCCATAGCAGGTTCGAATAAATGTATTTATTTAGGACTTCGAACAATTAAATTTTATTTTCTTTAAAAAATTCTATTTTTTTTATTTCATTTTTATTAAAAAATTATTATTTTGCTTTTATAAACATTTTTTTATTTTTACATCTTTTAATTAATTTCTGTGAACTGAGACTTTCGACCATTTTGGCAAGTGCTTTTGAAATAGCGAGTACCAAATTCTCTACAATCGAAAAGCGTATAAATCAAATTCGAAGAGAACAGAATGGAATTCGAACAACGAATATGTCCCATTCGAATTTTTTTACGGAGTAAGAACTACTCGAAAGTGAACACATTTTCTTTCGAATAGAACTACAAAATAAGAAATCTGAGAGAATTAAGGGTTACCCTATTTGCTTGTCGTCCTTGCTCTAAGCAAAGTGGTATGTGTTAGAAGGAGATAGCACGTTTAGCGAAACGGAAACAATATTCAACAGTAAGTTTGTTGAAATGAGTTAAGTCATTTGTTGAAATAGAAGGGAGAAAATTGTGCTGCTTTTCGTGAGATTACTGTTATCCAGACCTGTTAAATAATGATTAATAATCTTAATCATTGATAATCCAATTAAATTTTTTTGTAATTTTTGTAATAATTATTTAATTATGATAATCGACAATTTTTACAATAATTAATCGATTAGGATTAAATTTTGTATTCGATTAATGAGGATTTATTTCGTTTTAAAATTTAATCCTGGAATTAATCAAATTAGTCTAAACTTCAATTTGATTAAGTTTTTTGATTAATTGCGATTAATGAGGATTAATAACAAATTTTAAATATTCCAATATTAATTAAAATTAAAAAATTTGAAAAGAGTCCAAAAGTTTGAGGAATAATAAATCGTAGTAATTAAAACTTGTATTTAAAGATTTTGTGTTTTAATATTCTAAAGCCTTATTAATTAATTTAAAAATTTATTTCCCACGAAATTTTCTATGTGAGCCAAAGCATATTAATCCAGCGATATAAATAAATGCTTAAAAGGGCATTGCACATATTTTTAATGGTTGATTATTAGAGTATTTTGTGGGGATGTTAATCGCAGTGGAGTATTTCATACCGAAAATTCGGGATTATGATTACAGAAAAATAAACATAGACAATTTGCCGCTCTAAGTTAGAAGTCAATGCAAGTCTGTTATTGGAGACTAATCAATGTTTACTGTAGTTGCAAAACTTTGCTATGTATTTTATCTTTTACACTCTCTTCTCTGTTTTTCGGGATTTACAACACTACGCACTCAAAAGCTCATGAAAACTTAGCATCAACCAAAAAAAGTCCGCTGCTAATTCCATAAATCGCAAAGTCAAACCCAAAACGAATGCTTTAAACACGTCAAATGCTGCCGAATACGGATTTGCTCTTAACATTGTGTTAGTTGGACGCTTTTCACAGCTTTAACGTCTGTAGACATTGTTAAGTTGCCGCTATTTAGGTACACAAAATATTGACATTGATTAGCGGGCTTTACTAAACGTTGATATTTACCAACAGTGGCTAGACGGTAGTGACATTTCTGTGTTGGACAAAGTTCAAAGTGATTGAAAACAGAATAAACAAAGTGAAGTAAAGAGTAAAGAGTAAATGGTAGCGAAGTGAAAATAAATCGAGAGGCGTAGTACAGCTGTGTGAAATATAATAGTAGTGGAATTAAATTGCAGAAGAATTTATGTTTTTCAATTATTTTCTTTTAAAATATAGAAAATTCTGTAATAGAAACCACATAAAAATGAAGTTTACACAAAGTCCTGAAAATTTAATTAAAGTAAAAAAAAAATGGCGTTTAAATTTAAAAATTTGTTTTGAAAGAATTTCTAGAAAATTTTTGGGTATGCAGTTTTGTAGCTCGCTGAATAGAAGTTTGATAAAATGCCAATTAAAAAAATTTCGCTGAATTTTTAGAAATTTTTTCGTTGAGGTTGGGTACTGATTTTTGCTATACAACGCAATATCCAACAACAAAAAAAAAATTTAATATAAATAATTTTAATTTAAAAATCAACAAAAAAATAAAATAAAAGTTATTTTGAATAGGAAAATGTTTTTAAAATAATATATAAATTTAGTTCTAGAAATTCGGGGAAATTTTAATCAAATCTAAAAAATTTTTTGCCAGAATTTCTAGAAAATGTCTGTGTATGCAGTTTTGTACCCCAGAAAATTTAGGTGTTATAAAGTGCAAATTAAAAATTATTACAAAATTTCGCTACATTTTTAGATTTTTTTTCGTCAAGTGTGTTGAGTGATTTCTTCTATACAACGCATAAATATAATTTAATATAAATAATTTTAATTTAAAAAGCAACAAAAATAAAAATAAAAATGTTTTAAAAATAATATTTAAATTTAGTTCTATAAATTCAGGGAAACTTTAAGCTAGTTTTGACCTCCACATTATTTTACTATAATTGATTGAGCTTCAAAACTGTGCACTCAAAAGTTGTCTAGAAATTCTGGCAACAAATTTTTTTAAATTTCTACAACTCTTTGAAATATGAAAATTATGTTACAGAATTTTCTACATTTTAAATGAAAATTATTAAAAACTTCTTTTTTCATCAAACGATATCTAAATAAATTTTACTGCTATTATTTTTAACACAACTGTATCTACTATAGGCTATAAGTCTGCAGGGTTATTAAGATCGTAGTAGTCCTATCTAGCAAGGTTTTTCTCACATGCCCGTCAAACGCACAAAACCAGTGTTGGGCAAAAATTCAACACACAAACTTGTAAACATCACAACCAATCATTGGAAATGCAACCACTTAAAGCTTTAACATTTCTAAGCTCAATGTGTTGAAATCCACTTGCCATGTTTGTATGACTCATTGAACAAGATTTACTTAAATGCGCTTTTTATTTATTTTAAGTCATGATCGGATAAGTAAATAATGTTTAATAGGTGAGCATGCCATATGCCCAAGCGCATTCATACGTTCATGTTCAGCATTTCATATTACACGACGTTTGCATTACTGACACATACCCACTTATACCCTTTTCACCCGTCCACCTTTTTGTGTGCTTGACGCATCTATCATTTTAATTATGCGCTTTGTATTTGTTGTAAGTGTATACTCGTTTGCCGTTCGGCTGCATTCAAGTCATGCTTACACGATTTTGCCTTTAGCTACTTGAGCGTTTGCCGCGCTTGCATTTCATTCCAGGTGCAAGTGTGTGTGTGCGAGCGAGATAGCGATTGCTTTTGGGTTTATATTATTTGTGCGGTTGTTTGATGATGTGTGAACGTGTGTAAAATGTTTGAACAAAACAGATATTTTAGTATTTATTTAGCATCATATCTATCCATTTACTTAAGTTTTTATTAAATCAATCAAACCCGATATGGGTAGACAGTGGCAATGTATGCATGACTTGTAGCTGCTGTTGCGGTTAGTTGTTGCTATTTGATACGTTAAAGAACTGTAAAAATAATTGTTGGCAACAAAATGAAGCTGGAAATTTATAAGGAAACCTTAGAATTGCAAACAGATATTTTAGATAAGATTTCTCAAATTATATGCTTGAGTTGGTTGAGTTGGAAAGTGGGTTTATTCAAATGTAGGTTGGTAGAACTCTCTCTGTAAAAAAGGTAATACATTGTATGTATGTCTGCAAGGGGGGGTTTAATAGCTGAAGGATAGGATGGCTAGTTTTTTGAAAGTTCAGTTCGAATATTGAGAGTTTTAGTCGCTTGGAGGTGAGACTCAGATGAGCTAAGAGCACAACCCATGAACTATATTTCGACTTAGTAAAAAATTGTCTGAAGCTTTGAAAGGGCGAGTATTTTTTTTATATTATATTATTTTTTTTGGGGGGTGAAAAAGGGGGCGTGAAGAGCACATATTTACTTGGGAGCCCTTTTCTAGTACATATTTATTTATTTTATTATTATTATTATTTTATTTTATTTATTTGTTTTATATATTTATTTGTTCTATGCATTTATTTATTAATTGGGGGTGAGCACTGGGGGTTCTGAGATAAAAGCGCGGAATGGTCTCCTAATTTTCGTTTGGAAAAAACTCATTTGGGTTATGCAGCCATAAAATATATCTTCATAATATCTCATAAGCTGGTTGCGAATTACAAAATTGTGCGCAAATGAAATAAACGAAAGAAATGGCTTAAGTCGCTTAAACATTAGTTTAAATATACTAAAATATATATTAAAAATAATTAAAATATATTAACCTTATTATCCGAGCTTCGGCAACTCATGCTGAGCGTATTACTGCCATTCGTCAATCCACTCCCAGTGATCGGTGGGCATGATTGCCGCTTAAAATCACGCTTAATAGCCAACTCATACCATGGTATCACTGGCTTACTACGCAACGTCGTTTGACAACCAATTTTGAAATCCAATGGATCTACATACTCTGGCGCTAAACGATTTAGATCTGCCACAGCATCATCTGCCGATGCATAAATATTTCCCGCCGATTTATTCGCATGCAACATAGAATGATGTTGACGTCCTGCATAAACCGAATAATATGCGCCATTCATCATATTCAACATAGAACCCATGGGCGAAGAATCATATGAACGATACAAACCCGTACCCATACTCTGGACACGCATATGACCCAAAGTGTGATAACGCCGATCAACAGCATTTTGAAGCACAGGCATAGCGCTAGGCACTGCGGGTATATCATCCTGATCGATTGTGTTCAACGAATGACTAGTATGCGAACGTTCGAGTATTTCGGCGCTGGTGCTACGTTGTGGCGTTGTTGATAGTGTGGGCATTTGTAGCTGATAGGTGGTGGTGGGTGAGCGTAGTGGCGTTGGTGATTTTGTTGGACTCTGACACAATGCCGGACTAGTCGGCGGCGTTTGCGAAGATGGCGCTATTGGTAGTGTTAGTGTGGGCATGGCATAAATCTTTGGTTTGGCATAGAGGCTCTCGCGTCGTACGGGCGTAGGTGGTGCATTGGGTGAGAGTGCTGGACGCACAGCATGTGTTGGACTTTCGCTTTCACTGCGTTGATACGAGCTGGTCATTAATGAGGTTGGACGCGTGCTCTCAATTAACGATTTAGCGCGACTATATTGTGAGCTCGTGTTCGAAGTGTTGCTGCGTGTCGATGAGCGGCGTAGCTTTGATGGTGAATACTCGCCTGATGTATAACGCACACACGCGCCACCATAATCCTGCATTTCGAAAGAGTTCTTCGTGGAGATGGGTGAATAGCAACGCTCTGAATCACCATACGAATGACGTGTGCTTGTGCTATCCAAGCGTCGTTTTGGACTCTCCGGTGCGGTGTACAAGAAAATGCTCTCCTCCTCGGCTGTAGTGTAATCGGGTGTCTTGGGTGTAGCGCTGCTTTGTAGCGAGTCCAAAGAGAAACGTGAATTCTTTTTCATATTTTGATACTCAATCGTGATACTACCCGAACCCGTCGAGCCTAAAGCACTATCACGGCAATCCACACTATTACTACCACCACCATTGCCACCAGATGATGAAGAGGCTTCGGAAAGTGGACGAAAACCTGTTGCGCGTAAATGCGTACTCGCATAGAGTGGTTCCATATCAGCGATGGTTGGTGTTTTTACGGCTTTGGCTATCGGGCGACACGCATAAATTTCCTCCGCCACACTCGGTGTGCTCGTATTGTTCGTGCTGCTGCTGTTTGTCGTCGTACTATTAGCTCTACCCAAACGTTGCGCATTTTGACAAATGCCACTATTACCCGAACAGCAAGAACATTGACTATAATCACTTTTCAGTGAAAGTGTACGTCTACGTTCCACAATGGGTGGTCGGCGCATATCACTTGAACTGCTGCTGACCTTTGCGTTGCCATCCATGCCGTTAAGTTCGGCTTCCAATTCGGCTGCACGTATGGAACGTGAACGATAGAGTCCACGCGAACGTATTGTCGCATAACCATCGTAGAGTGGCGTATTAGCGGGTGTGGGCGGTGGACGTGTTGTTGTGGCTGACATGCCGCCGTTGCTAAGAATCTTGCACTTATGCGTATGCGTGTCGTTCAAATGCGACACATCGTCGCCACAATTGTTGCAGTTTTGTGTGTTGTTGTCGTGTTTGTCGTCGTCATCGAAGTCGCCATAGTACTCATAGCTGCCGCTGTCACATTTTCTTTCTTTTGACCTTTTTGTCGTTTTGAGTCTCTCAATTTTCTTTTGCAGCTTCAGTTTAACGGTTTTAAATTATGATTAATTGGAGTGCTGGGTTTTTTTGTTTTTTGTTAAGAAAAAAAGAGTAAATAAATGTAAGTTTTGCAGCATTGCAGCGCATCGGTCGTTCGTGTTCGACTGTTTGTGCATTTGGTATACGACCGATGCTCTGCAATGCACCGCAGTGTGATTTAAATGTCGTAGTGCGGCGCGTGTTGTTGGTGGTCCATTTTAAATTGTAAGTTTTGTAGAGTTCATTATTATACGTTTCGTTTTTTTATTTTATTTTTCTTTAAACTTTTTTATGCACATCAATCATTCTCGTTTTATTATTTCAGCAAAAGTGTTGGTAAATTATGAATTACAGACTTCGTTAACTTGAGGGTAAGTTATGGTCGAATAGTGGGAAAGGGAATTAAGGAAAAAGGTTATAAAATGAGTAAGCATATATTAGAAAAAAATGAAAATATTTCTATCTGTATGTTTCAGTAAAACTCTAATACTGTATATGTAATTGGAATAATTGCTGATAAATACTCAAATAATTCAGAAGTGGAATACAAAGTTCATAACAATTAATCATAGTTTAAAAAATTGCCTTCAAAACAACTATATTTTTAGACAGAATTTTCGGAAAGATTCTGAGCACGCAGTTTTGTAGCTTATTCAATTTAAAAAAAAAAAAATGCAATCTAGAAGTACCTAAAAATTTTAGTTGAATTTAAAATTTTTTTTTTTGTGGCGGATGTTAGGCATTTTCTGCCAAATATGTACTTTCATACAAAAATTGAATTTCGTGCATGCGTTGTATGGAAGGAAATACTGAACATATTTTACAAAAAAACTACGTGTTCAATAATAAAGATGTCAAAAAAATATCGATACACTGAAAATAAATCGATAAACAGTCGAGTAATCGGAAATCGATTTTTATTATTTTTCATAACTAACATTCCCTGCTATTAAGTTATCGATTAACATTTAGAAGAGATGTGAGTCCAACAAAAAATCGGTCGACTTATCGAAATTGGATTTTTGTTTTTTTGAGAACTGACATCATCCGCTATTCAGTTATCGACTTTATAAGAGATGTGAATGTCAACAAAAAAAATGTATTCCCTGCCTCGTGTGGCCCATTCTTTTCTTCTTCTTCTTCTTTATAAAAATACATTTTAAAATCTTAAACAAATTGATAAACAAATATTATTGGAAATACTATTTAGCTTCTTGATATCTGTAATAAGAAAAAATCCTTAGTTCTACATATGTAACTATCGATGGTTTAGAGAAAGCCTGAACAAACGAGAAATTATCGATTTGAGTTATGGATAATTTGACATCTCTACTACTCAGTTTTTTTTATTTAAGTATTTTTTAATCATACAATTAATCAGACACATCCTCACTCACTTCTTATAAACGAGTAAGTCCACAAATAGCTGTAACTGAACTGCACATTTGAAAGAACGAATGTCAATTGTTAATCAGCACAATTGCCTTCAATTCAAATCAGTGGCTTTTAATGTTAATAAACAGAAACGTAAGTAAATGTAGTCGGTTGTAAATATGAGTGTGTATTTAAATTTTTTTTTTTTACATTTCACGAACAGCTAGATTGTTACAGCTTGGCGTAAAGTCACATAAAATAAATAACTGCACACCATGTTGCTCGGTCACGGCGACTTCAAGTAGGAAATGCTTGAAGAAATTTTGATGAGTAAGAATGCTTATTGCTATTACTACGTACATACATATGTGTAATGTTTTTTTTTATATATGTATATATTGTCATTCAAACTTTTCTACTACATTGCGCAATCAACATAAAATAAATAACTCACAAGATTATTGCAAAAAAAAAAACAACAACAAAAAATACACTATTAAAAAAGTAGTAAAGTAAATGAAAATGACATTAGAAAATTGTGCAATTTATTACAATTTACAATTTCCTAGAAAAATAAGCAAAGAAAGTGTAAAAGCTAAACAATAGACAATGAAAACAGTGAACAAAGCACGAAGAACAATAAGCGCGCTGTAAATTGTTTTGCAACAAGATAAATACAAAAAAAATAAAAAAAATTATTTAAACAAAAGGCGTTAATGTAAGAATGAAGCTGAGTGATATGACGCGTCAAGTGAATAAATAATAAATATAAATACTCTGTACCGAACTTAGCAGAAAACGGGCAAGTTTACAACTAGCCTTGCTGATTAAAATCGAACTACTCTGAAAAGGTACAAACATTGACTGAATTCAGATAAATACAATTTTTAAGTTAAGTAGAAGCTTCTTAGTACAAGCAAAAGATAGCGATAGCGCTTTAAATGGGGTTTTTAATTTTTCTAAAATTTCTTAAATTTTTTTTATTGGTTTAGACTATGGTATATAGTGAGTGCCAAACAAAATGGCCGAGTTGCTGTTTCTAATATATTACGTAAACTTCTTCTTCTCGTTTCTTAATTTTACATAAATATATAGCTAATTCTTTTATAGAAATCTTTTGAAACAGTGCTTCAAAGTTTATGGAAAATATTCAAAAAATGCAGTGAAAAAAAAAACCTGAATTTAAAAATAGTTTTTGAGTAAGCAGTATTGTAGCGTCTTAAATTCTAGTCTAACAAAGTGCCAGTCCCAATTCTGTTAAAAATTTGGTTGATTTTTGGTAATCTTTTTTCTACACGTTGCTTGGTATTTTTATGGATATGAGCTTGTTTTTGTTATTTAAAGTAGTTTTAAAAGTATAAAAACTTCTCGCTAAGCATTAAGATTTTCAGAAAAATTTGCCTGAGGGGAATATTTAAAATTTTTTTTAGTCTACGGATAAACTAGTAGTTAACACAGGGAATGAAAATGGCTCGGACAAAGAAGTCTACCAAAAGTTCTAAATGCATCCATAGGAAAAGCTGTGGCGGTTGTGTCTAAAATTTTAAATTTCTATGCTAATAAAAACTTTTATTAATTAATTAAATTATTAAATATATAAAACAAAAATATTTTCGTTGTTGGTTTTTGCGGTCTTTCTTGTTTTTACATATTTGTAAGTTTTGCAAGCTCGAGACACAGAGAAACAATAATTCGTAATGAATTTTAATTGTCAGTTTTTTTCATTCATTACGAATTATTGTTTCTCTGTGTCTCGAGCTTGCAAAACTTACAAATATAAAAATATTTTCATTAAAAAAATTGTATTCTTGGCTCATTTATAGTCTTACTTAACGAATGTACATAATGCCCGTAAAAGCAGCAAATTCAATTGAATTCTTGGTACACAAAAACAATAATATTAATTATTTAAGAAATAGAAATTAATTATTAAAAACAATTAAAATTAATTAATAAAAAACAATAATTATTATTATTTAAAAAAATTTAAATTTATTATTAAAATCAATAGTTGCAATTATTAATATAATTAAAATTAATTATTAAAAACAATAAAAATTATTATTAAAGAAATAGAAAATAATTATTATAAACCATAACAATTTTTGTATAAAAAAATTTAAATTATTTATTAAAAACAATAACAATTATTAAAAAAATTAAAACTAATTATTAAAACCAATAATAATTATTATTAAAGAAATAGAATTTTTTATAAAAAAAATTTTTTCTTTTGTCTTTTTACAAGCTGAAGTTGAAACCAGACATAAACGAAAATGCTGTGATCTAGTACTGCCCACATTAAGAACTATAAGTGGCCTAACGCAAAACGTGCTCGTAATCATATAAGGTTAATTTCCTAGGTGCAGTGAAATAACTCCCAAATGAAATAACTCCCATGAAATAACTCCCAATGAAATAAGTCCCAATAAAAATGAAATAATTCCCAACTTTAATAAATGAAATAACTCCCAAAGAAGGAAATGAAATAACTCCCAATATTTGGCAGTTATTTCACAATGAAACCACAAGTACCCAAAAAAATGAAATAACTCCCAAATGAAATAAGTCCCAAAAAAATGAAATAACTCCCATATGAAATAAGTCCCAAAAAAAAATGAAATAAATCCCAAATCAAAATTTGAAATGGTATATTTTTACAATATAATCAGTTACAATGAAATTTGAAAAATACAGGAAGTTAATATGTACATATATATGTGAATGTAACAATTACATGAAAACCTGAATAGTGTTGTCGACCTTTTGACGGCAAAGCGGACAGTTAAAATTTGCTAGTCCTTCAGAAATACTCTTAGCTTGAAGCATTAGAACACAAGCGTTGCATATTTTTAAATGTTTGCACGGCATCAATAGTACATTGGGCTCAACCTCCAAACAAATTACGCACCCAAAAATCGAATTAATGTCAGTGACATTAAGACGCATGACCAAAAACGAATTAAAGTCAGTGGCGTTAATTCGTATAATATTTTGACTTTAGTTCGCTTGGACATGCGAATTAATGTCATTGAGGCAAAATTTGACTTAGGTCAGATCCTCGGGGCGTGATCAATGGTATTTATGTGCAGAACTCCTTTCCGCATTGGCGGCCTTCGGCCGCGCTTCCAAAAATAACCCTGGGCTACGCCATTCCAACTCCGGGTGTGTGCCATAGCCGTGGCTACCGCCACGGTGATGTCCTTCCGCGTGCCACGTTTCCCACTTTTTCACTTTTTTGGCTCAGCGTAATGTGCCATTACAACAACCACATGAAAATGACAGAAAATTGTGAACTTTAACTGGAAATAACTTTTGAACTGTTGAAAAAAATCTCATTTCAGATTCTAAATCTAGACATGGGTAATCGTTTACGTGGGGTACCGAGCGGTAATACACAACCAAAAATGTTGAGACGCGCTTTGGTCCCAGGAGCATGAATATAACTCCGCTGAACCAATATTTTTAGTAGTTTGCGAGATATTTGCAGTTAAAGTCATTTTCATGTGGTTATTGTAATCACATTACCCTGTGAGAAAAGAGTGGCACGCGGAAGGACATCACCGTGGCGGTAGCCACGGCTATGGCAACCACCCGGAGTTGGAATGGCGTAGCCCAGGGTTATTTTTTGAAGCGCGGCCGAAGGCCGCCAATGCGGAAAGGAGTTCTGCACATAAATACCATTGATCACGCCCCGAATTGAGGATCTGACCTAAGCCAATCTCAGATTCATTTTTTAAATCCCAGATTCATGATATAATGATCATAAGTCGAAGGTGATAATGAAAAATGAAAATTTGGAATATAAAAAAAATGTACTGACTTTAGTTCGCTTTCTTAATGCGAATGAATGTCAATGACGTAAGTTCGCTAAAAATATTCCCCAACAAAAATGAAATAACTCCCATTAAAAATGAAATACATAACTCCCAATGCCTGGATTACAAGCAATGAAGTAAGTCCCAAAAAATGAAATAACTCCCAATTTCCAAAAATTATGAAATAACTCCCAAAGATATTTTATTGGGGATTATTTCATTTGGGAGTTATTTCATTATGAAATAATTCCCAGTTAAAATTATGAAATAAGTCCCAATGAATTGGGAGCTATTTCATAATGAAATAAGTCCCAACTTGCATGGAAAATATTTGGGAGTTATTTCATTTTTTTGTTGGGAGTTATTTCATTTGGGAGTTATTTCACTGCACCAATTTCCTATACCAAACTATGAATGTCTGTAATATCACACATTTGCTATTTCTTCTATGTCTGTCTGTCTATCTAACGCGCTGTTTGCTTTCCGCAATTGTCAACTGACATGCAGCAGCAATTGACACATGCAACATGTGGCACACATATACTGTGTTCACATTTTTATTGTTGTTTTTTTTTTTGTTTTATTTTACTTGCTTGTCAGCATGTGTTTTTTGCTCGTGTAATTTGCTGGCGAAACATAAAACAACAACAGTGGCAAACACCAACAACAACAAACATCATCAAACGAGCTTAGGCTGTGCTGCCATTAATTTTCCAAAAACAACAACATGTGTAAAGGTCAACATAGTTGATATGCGTATAATTTCATGTGGAGCACAGCAATAACAACAACAAAAACTATGCACTACTAAAGCCATAACTATACGCAGTTATTGTACAAATAAACACTCCATATTTTGCTTGGACGCACGCACAGCATGATAGCTCAAGTAAGGCACATATACTCATAAGTACAGTTTAGGCGGATCGTGGCAGTAGCTAATAAGCAGCAACTATTTTGCCTTCACTTTGCAGGCAGACAAGTAAAAAGACTTTTTGTTTCGTTGTTTTCCATTTCAAATTCAAGGTTTTTATGCTGAGCAGCAGTACAGTAACAAAAAACATGGTATAAAGCAACAAAAACAAGACTGAAAAAAAGTTTATAAAATTTGTATAATTTTTTCTGAATTATTTGTTTTAGATTTAGTCAAATTCTAATCTTTATATCTCCAAAACCAGTTGAGTTATGACACCTATTTATATCGCTTATTGCAGCACTCATTAGCGCCTTTCGTTTGATACCCATATTGTACAAACACATTTTGGGTCACTTTAGTCCACATATTAGACGATAACTCAGAAACCGATTGAGTTATCAAAATAAGTGTTATTTTAAACTGTTAGTTAGAGCTTTTGTAATTTAGCGGTGCTAGTTGCATTCTGTTCTATACAGCAGTTTTTGTGTGATGCGCGCGCAAACTTACAGACAAACAGACAAAAATTCTAAAAACCGTTGATTCGAACTCCATTTGTTCAATAATGTTAGCTCCTATCAATTTTGCTTGAATATCTGCAATGTACAGACGTGAATTTTTTATAATTTTGTTATATATACAGATTTTTGTGGCATTCTCTTACTAACTTTTGGACCCAACGAGTTTTCGCTAACGTAACGAAAATGGTTAAAATAAAACAAATATGCGCCTTGAAATATGCTACATATTTTTAAAAGACTCATGAGCATAGACAAATTTGTCTAATACTATGTATCAACATTTTTGGAAAGCCAATGAATTTAGCTCTAATTCATAGCCGTTTTTAATTCGTCATTTCGATACTCTAGAAATTTTTTCTGCTTTCCTAAAATATTTTTTCAATTGAAAGCAACAAAGCAAAAAATCGAAAAAATTATAAAATGATGGTTGCTAGCTTACAAGCCATTAGATATTTATTTGGCAAAGAAAGTTTCAAATTTTGAAAAAAAAAATTGTTCTTTGGTTTTTTTTATTCACAAGTCGCTAAGTGCTTACGAATAAAAAAACGGCTTTACTATCAAAAAAGAAAAAAGTTGAATAATGAGGAAATGTAGGGTATAGAGGCAGTAGCAAAGTGAGAGCTGAGTAGTGAAGCAATAACATTTTTCGAGTCTGCTGTGCCTTCCAATGAAAAATGACTACCGAACTTATTCACCATTCCAGCACACTTCCAAGTCAGCAGCTTTTTACATATCACGTATTAAAACTACTTTTTTCTCAATTATGTAAGTATGTGTGTTTAACTTGACATAGGAAAACATAAAATATTTTATTGCCCACAATTTTTTGCATTTTGCATGCAATTCATGTATTTGTCCTGCTGACGTTGAAGTGTCTTTATGTTCATCAACGGCGTTGCTGCTGCTGCTACTAAGCTACCGTTGCCCATGACGTGGCGATCACTGCGCTTACTTTGCACTTCTTGTTTTTTCATAACATGTTGCTGTTTTTATATGAATTTACTTTTTTGTTGTTGTTGTTTTTTGTTTAATGTTAATAATGCGGTCTTTGACTTGTGAGTCATCAGTAGTAAAGGCAACAACAATCAGTTTAAAAAAGTACCAACAGCTGTTTTGTCGGTTTATTTGGTTGTTACGTTAAAGGAAATGCCACTTGCAAGGGGCTGCGCGCAAGTGAGACACAAAAGTCTACCGCCGAGTGTGTGTTTTCAAATAAAAAAGGGGAATTTGCGCATAGTGTTTTGATGTTTTCACAAGTCGTGGGGGAGTTGCAGTTAGAAATTAAAAGCGATTTAAATGTCTTTGAACTGTGATAATTGCCGATTTGATTTCGAGGGATGTAGCGTTATTTATGGAGTAGATGAAGTTATATAAACATATTTGTAGTGTTATTTATTTTTGCAAAATATCTACTTATTTCTGAGCTAAAATTTTAATATTAAATTTTTAGGTTTGTAATTAAATCTCTAGTTATAAAAGGTCTTTACATAGCAGATTTTCCAAAAAAAACTCTAAACAGCTATCATAATTGCGTCAATAAAACCGACGAAATAGTTTCTAGAATTTTCCGTCTGTTTGTCTATATGTTTGATCGCGCATCACTCAAAAACTGCTCAATTGAATTGAATGCCATTTCCACCATAGCATTTCAGGCAGTTTAACTTACAGTACAAGATATCCCTTGTTTCAATAGCTCAAGTGGTTTCGGAGTTATCGTTCAATATGTGAACTAGGGTGACGCAAAATTTGTTAGTACATACAATATGGGTATCAAATGAAAGGTGATAAGTGCTGCAATAAACAAGTAGGATGCCTGGCGAAAATTAATTGATCCGAGGTACTAGATTATAAAGATATCTCTGACGAAAAATAATGACAGAAATTTTTTTTTTATTTAAGTCAATATTGAGTTAAGTGATTAGTCTTGGAATCATAAAAAGGTTATTCTTTAAATAACCGGCATTCAAATTTGCATTTGAGTATCGCGAACACAATGCTTGAAAGAAATATTTTTTCCCCTAAACTCCACTTTGGCTTTTATTACCATACAATGCAGCAATCAAAATATGTAAACTAGGTTGCTTTGCATGATAAAAGTTCTCGTATCTAAGAGTATCTGCCTCAGCAACTACAAAATTGCATTCAAGCATCATAACAAAGACACAGCTGCTGTAACATTGCTGGCATTTGTTCATTTGCTAACGTATAGACAAATTTTCGAAATAACTTTTGTGAACTCATTTTGCGCTTGGAATTTGCTCACCTACTTGCAAGTGCTTTTGATGCATTTTTTAGAAAAATGAAAAACATTTAAAAATTCTTAATTGTTTAAATATTTTACGCCTTCAATTATCGCAGGGACCGCAAGACTTAGCCACAATTAAAAATTTACAAATATTCTTATCTAAGGTGATTTTTGTGGTTTGTTTTTTTTTTGTGGTAAACTTGTTATCGCTTGCATTGTATCGAAAGTGCCATAAGCGCATAACCGAAGCCGAAAACAAGGCAATGCGAGTGTGGCTATAAATAAAAATTTTAAGCTTACTTATAAAAGCTGGTAATTGATAGCATGCAATTTTATGAGCTGATATATGTACCAGGGTGGGTTAGAAAAAAAAATTTTTTTTCGCTTAGCATGCGGGTATAATTTTTGAAAAAAAAAAATAAAATTTATCAAAATTTGAGATACTCGATTTTTTAATTAATATTTAATAACTTTAATGAAAATTTTTTTTTACAATATATTACAATAAATTTTTTTAATTAATATTTAATAGCTTTAACGAAATTTTTCTACAAAAACAAAAAAAATCCCAAATGAGATTTTTTTTAATTATGTAAATACAAAAATATTACCCTCAATTTTTTAATTAATATTTAATAGCTCTAAAAAAAATGTTCTTCTACAAAAACGCAAAAAAACAAGAAAATTCCCAAATGATTTTTTTTTTAAATTAAATACATAAATATTACCCTCAATTTTTTAGTTAATATTTAATAGCGCTAAAGAAAATAAAAAAATTTCTACAAAAACGCCAAAAAAAAATTCCAAATGAGTTTTTTTTTTTAAATTAACTACAAGAATATTTACCTCAATTTTTTAACTAATATTTAATAGCTCTAACGCAACAAATTTTTTTCTACAAAAATGCAAAAAAAAACTTCAAATGAGATTTTTTTTAAATTAAAAGCAAAAATATTATCCTAAAGTTTTTAATTAATATTTAATAGCCCCAAAGAAAAAAAAATTTTTTCTACGAAAACGAAAAAAAAAATTGTCAAACGAGATGTTGTTTAAAATTAAATTACAAAACTATTACCTACAATTTTTTAATTAATATTTAATAGCTCTAACGAAAAAAAAAATTTTTTCTACAAAAATGGAAAAATTAATTTTTCAAATGAGTTTTTTTTAATTAAATTAAAGATCCTAGAAAACCTTAAAAAAACTATTTTCACCAAAATATAATTTTTTTTGACCCGCCCTAATACATACACACATCATACATGTTTTCATGCATGTTCCATGCTAACTACTGTTAACTTATGTTCTGTCTTTGGCCTACAACAAAATTCATTTTTGTAGGCCGACAATTTGTTTAACCATTGAACATTGGCTAACAAATATTTTTTCAGCGCCTTCTGTCCTGCACAACATTTCGTAGGCAGCTTATGTAGGTACATACATACATATGTATGAAAGTAAGCGTATATGTAACAATAAGTAAGCTATTAAGGCTGGCTTAACATGTCGTCTAAACGTTCTGCAGCTTAGTTTAACTGGTTCACCTGGTGTCGCTGTGTGGCCGCCAGATGGTTGAACTAATGGCAGCCATCTAGGGGGAGTGCTTCAGCATTTTGTTGGTAATTGATATGTGTGTAGATAAGTATTTGTTTGGTTATGAATTGAGTTAAGGCTTTTGGGGCTTCTGAGTGTGATTACGTGAATCGAATTTAAGCAGGAGTTAATGAAGTAATTATTTATATATTATTACAAATATTCAAGTAAAATTTATAGGAGAAATCATTATTGAGCTAATAAAAGCAAAAACGACAGTTTTCAGAATTTTTGTATGTTTGTGTGTATATTTGAACGCGCATCAGTCTAAAATTGCTGAATAGAATTGTATAATCTTTTCAGCGTTGCATTAGTAGACGTCAAACTCAAAGTTTACGATATCCCTTATTTCGTTAACTTGATTGGTTTTGGAGTTATGGACGAATATGTGGACCAGGGTGACCCAAAATGTATTAGTACAATATGGGTATCAAATGAAAGCTGAAAATGAGTGCTACAATAAGCATTATGATTCAGTGCGATATCTCCACTGGTTGCGGAGTTGAAATTTAAAAACTTTGAAATAAAATATTTTTTTTTTTCAAATATTTTTTTTTATACCCTTGTTAAATACCTTAAAATAAAATTGTTTATTCAAATAATTTTTTTTAAATGATTTGAAATTATTTTTGTTATTAAATATGAAATGCTGTCAATCACCGATCGCCAAATCCCATTAATTTTGGCTGCTTTTGACCTTAACTGCCATTTAATGGAATTACAAGCAAATGAAGTGGAACTTTTGCTAAGTAAAGTTTTTCTATTTTGCTAGAAAATGTAGCCAAAAATTGATTGACTTCACTGCATTTCGCATAAATTTTCTCTGCAAAGCATGCAAACCATTCTCCATTCACTTAATTAACATACAAAAATCATTTGATTTATAACAAACAACAAATCAAAGTTTTGTCTGCGCTTACTTTTGGCAGACACTTGGACTTTGCACAAGAACCTTCAAGCAACAAACTTTAGTTGTTCTACAGAGCGCGCAACTAACTAATCAATAGAGGGCGCCATGGCTGTCAAAACAAAATCTTTTAGTAAATATAATATTTCTTAAATTTTTTTTTTTTCATTTTTCAACTCGCACATATCCATTTTGATAAATGACTGCAATACGATTTAATGCGCAAAACCAAGTGCCATGTGACAGACAGTTTTGAATGTGCAAGAGCAAGAGATCGCAAAACGAATTTCATTAAAAACCGTTAAAGCGCCAGCCAATCTGCGTGTGTGGGTGGACGGACAAATGTTTGGGTCGAACGTCATGTCCGCGTACTTATTAAACTAAAAACTCTGTATAGAGAATTATCGAAGTAACAAATCAACAGCCAAAGGAATAAGACAAAAAAAATTGATTTGTTGAAAAATTCACAATGAAAACTCAGCAGGTAGCTCATAGCGTGAATTGAATTTATGCATAATTTTAGCGAGTGCAACATTTTTATTGCAAATTTGTGGCAGTTTTAGCCATAGCAGATATAAAATGTTGAGCTAAATGCGACCTTCTTTGTGCAGCTGAAATTTAGCTTGGCGTTGATGTTTTGGTGGTTAGGGATAGAGAAAGATTACAATTACAATTACACAATTATTACGATTACAGTAATTAAAAAAAATTTCTTAAATACGAAAATTATAATTGCATAAGAATTACTAACAACTGGTAATTGAAAACTGCAGAGTAATGCTTAACAAGTTAAAACTACGATTACTGTAATGGTTATTAATGACCCCTAAATTAACGATTACTGCAATTATTATTAAAAAAATACAAAATTAAGATTATAGTAATCAATTTATTATTTTTTATAGATTACTTTAATTGTAATCGTAATTACAAATCTCGTTGTAATCTAAATTACAACTGTTGATTACAATTACAATCATATTTTTTCAAAATTTGTTCTAAACACGTTTTGAGTTGCAGTTATAGTAATAAAAAAAGTAAAATTTATGATTACTGTAATGGTAATGTTTAATAATTAAATTGATAATTACAGCAATTACTATAAATGCCTTCGAAATCGTGATTATAGTAATTGCTATGTGATTTGTAATGGATTACATACTATAAGCATAGGATGATAAGGCGATTACTTTCATTGTAATGGTAATCATAACAATCTACATATGTAATGTTGAGTACAAGTCCTGATTATGATTCAAATAATATTTAATAAAATTGTTCTAAACACGTTTTAGTTTCCGGAAAAAGTAATACAAAAAAGTTGAATTTATGATTACTGTAATGGTAATCGTTGGTACTTTAATATACAATTACAGCAATTATTATTTAAATTAATTGAAATAACGATTATGGTATTGTTCTAAACACGTCTTAGTTTCCGAAAAAAGTAATAGAAAAAAAGTTGAAACTATGATTACTGTAATGGTAATCGTTGATACAATTACAATTACAGAAATTATAATTTTTTTAATTTTTTATTTTTAACGATTATGGTAATCATTATATTACGTTAAATCGATTACACATCGGTTCAAATTACAATTACAGTAATGGTAATCATTTCAACTACAATTACCATCATTGCTTGGTATAATAATTCATTTTTCTCATAAAAAACATTTTCGTTCATATTTTAAGCAAATTGTATGATTAATTTCACCTCTCTTTATCATAGTCGCCTCTCATTTGTCAACTGCCAGTCCAGTTCGTTGCTCATATTTATTTAGCCACTGCGACACGCATCCCGCTGCATTTTGTCATGTGTCATAAACATTTCTGACATTTATGTCGCGCATGCGTACAGACAGACACATTTGCCATTAGCCTAAGACACTTTTGAAATTTATAAATTATGGCAATTTCCTACTGATCATTTGCGCTTGATAAACGCAATGCAACTTTTACAAGAAAAAAACGAAAGAAAAGTTTAAGTTGTGCTCCCTCTTGTTTTTGGTATGAATTTTGCCAATTTAGCATTTCGCTGTCATTCGCTTTGGTGTTAGCCATTTAAGGTTTTACTCAGCTCTATGACGACGCGCTACGTGTGTAAGGAAAGTGTGTCTTTTTGCGATTTTCCACTTTACAAATGGGCAAAATTTTGGTTTTCTTTTGCTGCTTTTTTTGCACAGAAAATTGGGTGTGGGCTTTGGAGTGTCTTATTTGACTGCGCCTAACTATGTCTACGCTGATGTGCATGATAAGCGAAACGAATGACACTCACATGGAGATATATTTGTTTACTTGGTTATGTTGTTGTTGTTAGTGAAAATTTTATTGGAAATAAAACTAAAGTTGTTTAAGATTTGTGTAGGTAAATGCGACTCAGTTGGGAAAAGCCAAACAGTCACAGAAAGTACTAGTGTTAGACCAGAAGCTTATGACTGTTCTGAAACTAGGCCGAAACTAGGCTTTCGGTATGCTACGAACTAGTTTGGAACTGACATATTTCTAAAGCCTTGCAATAGACAGCTCGTAGAAAAATTCAATGCTAAAAATATCTACTTCACATACAGAAAAAGTGGACAGCCTATTTGGCCTAGTACTCAAACTAGTTCCAAGGTAATATATCTAGAGCTAGTTGCTTTGAGTAGCGCATATATCTTCGATATACGATCTCTACAACAATTTTTAGTCAACAAGAAATTTTGTCACCAATTTCTCATAGACTTTTTGAATGATAATTATTTTTATAGGTTATGGCTTTATCTAAAATCACAAAATTGTGACAGGAAATTAAACAGGAAAATCTGTGTTAGCACAAAAACTCCTAAACTAAATTGTATGTAGGCAGATTTTGTGTTTGGAGAACTGGTGCGTATCATTGTTTGTGGCAAGTTTATGGAAATTGCTTGTCAATAGTCACTTTCCTGGTCAACTTTTATAAGCGCTAAATATTTTTTGTAATTTTTTTTTGTGTTGAGAAATGATTAACTAAAACGACATGACAAATGTCACATAAAAACATTTAAATAAAATTAAATTTTGTATATAAAACTGACAACTTAAATAATTGTTTTGCACTAAAATTGCGTTCACGGAAGAAGGTTTCTAGCTTCTAGTATTTATTGGTTTTGTTTGTCTTAGTAAAAAAAAAAATAATCCCATTTGTATATTAAATATTTATAAGTGTCGTCTACAAATCTAGACCTATGTATGTATGTATGTATGTCAACAAACTATGCAATTCTCAACACACAACCAATGTCAAATTCAAATTAGCAAGAAAAAGGTATTTTTTTGCAAATGAATACATTAGAAAAGCTTAATCAAACAAAAGACAGCAAATTTCAAGTAAATACTTTAAATGTTGAAATAGATTAAAATCAGGTTTCTGTGTCGTAAGTAGGTATAACTGTAAAAACAAAGTGGAGATCGCGACTGGTTGAGAATTAAAAAAAAAAATAATAATTTTATTTTAAACATTTAGTCTTAACTAATTTCACTTTATTTTAATTTAATTTAAATTAGTTTAATTTTTTAAATTTATTTCAATTCAATTAAATTAGATTTAACTTAGTTAGTTTTAAATTAATTAAATTTAATTCAGATTAGTTGAATTTTAATTGAGATTAATCTAATTTAGTCCAATTTAATTTAGTTAATTTTAATTTAATTTATTTTTATTTACTAAAATTAAATAAAATTTTATTTTATTTTATTTTTTTAATTTTATTTTACTTTATTTTATTTTATTTTATTTTATTTTATTTTATTTTATTTTATTTTATTTTATTTTATTTTATTTTATTTTATTTTATTTTATTTCATTTCATTTCATTTCATTTCATTTCACTTCATTTCATTTCATTTCATTTCATTTCATTTCATTTTATTTCATTTTATTTTATTTTATTTTATTTTATTTTATTTTATTTTATTTTATTTTATTTTATTTTATTTTATTTTATTTTATTTTATTTTATTTTATTTTATTTTATTTTATTCTATTTTATTTTATTTTATTTTATTTTATTTTATTTTATTTTATTTTATTTTATTTTATTTTATTTTATATTATTTTATTTTATTTTATTTTATTTTACTTTATTCTATTTTATTTTAATTTTGTTTTATTTTACTTTTTATTATTTTATTTTATTTTATTTTATTTTATTTTATTTTATTTAATTATTCTCATGATTCTGCAAAACGACAAAGATGTATCCAACCATTCGAACAATTTTTGAATGTATTGAAATTAATAAAAATAGCATTTCAGGTTTTTTGTGTGTTTAAATAAATCAAATACGTAAATCCAGCAAACAATTTCAAAGTAAGTTTTTATCAGAAAACACTAACCAGTTTAGTAACCCCCCGCTGCTTTTCAGCTAATTAACTGAGAAGACATAAATTCATTCAAAATGAATATTAATTTGAATGCCCATTGACTTCTTTGAGATTAAAAATAGAAAGATTAATTTGATTTTGTTATTTATTTGTAACTTCAAGATGTTATCTATCTGTTCAGACAAAATTTCTTGGCATAGTTTTTTCCCCACTTTCGTTCCAAAATCTTAGTAAACGCAAAACTTTGTTTGATAAAACCTGGGCCCTCCTTGCATTCAATTAGCATTGCAAATTACTTGGCAGTGAATACATTTTTCTTTTATTGAATATTTTTGTTATGCCTTTTGCTCTTCCAGTTAAATATCATAGGCACTGCAAGGCGTGAACTTTCATTTATTTACGCCACACCATCGCGCGTCGGGGCAGCATTTAATTAAGCGCAATAAAATGCAGAAACTGGCGGCGTAAATTAAAATCGACGTTGGACTTGCTGTTTACGAGCACAAACAACAAATAACTGGAAGCAACGGATGACAGAGGCAAAACAGGAATTATAGGTCAGCGTATAAATTAGAGTTGTATTTGTTTGGTGTGGAGTTAAAAGAATATTAAATCAGTGAGTTAAAAACGAAGGTTGGTGCTAACGAGTTGATATGGAAAACCGATCTAGACGAAAGGGCGGAGATGGATTTTGTTACTACTACAACAACGCGATGAGGGAACACATTTGTATATGTCAAGCTTCCTTATAAAACATATAAATTTCAGATTTATATTGGAACGATTTTCCGTCATCCCTTGTCAATTTTTGTTTGTTTACAAACCGGTTTCGGCGATCCGCCATCTTCAGTGTAAGTTTTCGTTCTCATTTCGGGACTTTTTCGGGATTATTTTCGGGACCTTTTCGGGATTATAACGAGACTTTTTCGGGATAATTGCGGTACTGTTTCCTCGACTTTTTCAGTATGTTTTCGGAATTGTACTTCAGACCATTTGGGAACTTTCAATAGCAGGGATCAACAGTTTTCAGTATTTTTGTCTTTTTGTCTGTAAGTTTGTTCGCGTATCACTAAAAAACTGCTAAAGAGAATTGAATGCAACTTTCTACATTGCGTGACTACGCGTCTAGCTTAAAGTATTAGCTATCCCTTACATCGATATCTCGATCGGCTGCCGAGTTATTGACCGATATATGAAGTAGAGGATCGAAAATGTGTTAGCTCAATATAGGTATCAAACGAAGGGTGCTAATTAGTGTTGCAATATTTGATATGTTTAAGTGCCACATCTCAATTGGTTTTGGAGATATTTTTTTTTTAAATGGAACTCAGTCTATTGTTGGTACTTTCACTCTAGCTCAGACAAAGTCCATCTGTTACATTAAAAATTCTACGGGATGTACCACTTGACATTTCTTTTTTTTTTTTTTTGCTTTAAAACACCACATTGCTTATTAACCCTTATCCACTCTCATCTTTTCGAAGAGTCCACTTAAGCTCGTAGTGCAGAGTGAGCGGCTACACTATTTTTAATTAAAAGCATAACTTTGAAAATGTAAAAGACTTTTGTTTACAACAACAAAAAGCTTGCAACATATATGTAAGTCTACAACTACAATTTGCCTATTTGTTCTTATAGTGGTAGCCAGCCGAATAGCTCAAGTATTCAATGCATCCACTAACATTCAAATAAATAATGCAGCGATTGTATAACCCACAACAACCCCACTCTACCATGACTACTTGTCTTCTTCTTCTATGTATTTAAATTTATGTATTCGCTCTATTTATGTATAAACAAGAAGTTGTGTGTAGTGTGCGGTGCGTTTGGTTAGAGCATTTTTATATGCAACATTAAGCTATCAGCATGAAGTCATCAAAATCAACAATCAAAATTCAGTGAGGAGCCCGAAAGGCAACTCACTGCGATGCACAGAGAAGCGCGAGTGAGAGAGATGCAGTGATGCTCACTGGGTTGCGTAGAGGGTGTACGAGTATCAATTTGTTGTCTCCTGAGTCATTATGTGCATCCACCTTTGAAGTGGTGGTACTCCACTTTAGTTATTTTAAATCAGTTCCTTGAAATGAGTTTTTTTTTTAATTTCATTTCGCTTTAATTGCTAATATTTATGCTTTTGATTGATTGCGCTTGAATGGTGTATGTTGTGTGCTCGTACTTAGTGCATGCAGCCTATGCTACTCGTTAATGGCAATTAAGTTTTCTATTTCGCTCTTTTGTAATCATAATCAGTGAATGAATCAAGCGAACGACGAATGAAAGTGCAAGTGAATGAGTGATTGAAATATTAGTTTTTATAAAAAGCTTTCAACTGAAGTGCAGTGAAGTGTGCCGGAAGTGCTGCTTTAGTGCCCAATTGGGGTGTTTGAAAAACATGTGTAAAAAATTATGATTGGCGCAATAAATTGAGTGAGGTATGGCGGTGATTTGACGGGACTAAGGATGCCAAAAAGCACCGATGAATCGAAAGTATCGATGTTTTGCTATTTCTGCCAGAGCTGTTAAATTTGGATTACGACTAGTAATCAATTAGATTAAATTTGAAAATGAATGCTATTGATTACAAAATTCCATTTTTAACAATTCCTGGTTATTAATTAATTATGACTACAAATAATCAACAAATAATTACGATTAGTTAGGACTACGAGAAAATAAGCAAAAAAAAATCAAAAGTAATCAAAAAAATAACTACTTTCAAGGATTATTTTTGATTCTTTTCGATTATTTTTAAAAAAATTAGAAAGCTCATCATGTTATACATACATACATTTTATTTTGATTATTTTTTCGTAATTTTTATTCATCTTGATTATATTTCGATTAACTGTAATCGTAATCAATTAGTAATCGTGCGAATCTGAAAATAATCATTATATAATCACTACTTCAGCTTAAAAAAAAAAATTTAATTATAAATTATTATGATTAGTAATCATTACTTTACAGCTTTGATTTGTCTATGGGAAAATTTCTACTGCGTTTATAAGTAATCGATCTCATCAGTCATCTTCTGAAATATTCACGAAAATAGCAACAGTAGTCGCCAAAACGTAGCAGCGACCTTTGTTGGGACTTTGAAGTGTTAACCAGCTGGACACTAGGACGTAATAAGCACGCGCGCTTGCAACCACAAGGAGGAAGCATTTGTTGGTGGCAGCAACTTTCCGGCGGAGCTTTTAACAGTTATCCGGCAAAGTTTCAGCTACGTTGCGGTTACGTAGCAATGACGTAGCAACGTGGTAACTACGACTTTGAGCACTTTTTATGCACAAAGCTCTCCTTTTAACTTGTTGTTGCTTTATCTTGCAACTTTATAGTGAAGTCATGCAATTTTGGGTTATTTTTTTCCCAACTAAGTAGCGGCCTAAATTTGCTTCTAGTTGGTTCCGAAGATCCTCCGTTTCCCCTTTTTTGTCATTGTTGACATCATGGACTTTGGCTTTGTTCTGCATTCAAAAAAAAAGTATCTCTACTTGCGACAGACTATGAGCTTCCCACTACAAGGTCGTTTAAATATTTTCTTTTCCAAAACCACACCTGTTTTAAGAATAAAATGCACTAAGCCACTTGAGCAAAACAATCAAAAATAAAAATGGCGATCTTAAGTTACCAGCAGAACCCATTGCGTTAAGCCAAGTAAGAGAATACTCAGACACAGAGAGCACAACACACACAGTAGCCGCTTCTTGTTAAAGCCTTAACAGTAAATTGAATTGAATGACTAACTAACAGACTATCTAGACTGGCAGTGCGCTAGCAGCATTGATAATTGAAACGCTTAAACTTGTGGCTACTCAGCTAAGCTAAGCCCAACTTAGCAGTGTGTGAAACATAAGCGGATTTATGTCGTTACGCTTAAGTTGGATAGACTAAAGTAAGCAAAGAAGCAACAAAGCTTAAATTAAAGTGTAACGGATTAGAGCGTTTATAATTGTTTCATGGTAGATAATTTTTATCAAACGAGCGTGGATTTGTTAGGAATGGACTGCAGATGGAGATATGAAGAACTTTTGGAAAGAAGAGAGGATTAGGCAAGTCGTTGAAAGGAGAGAGAGTGATGAGTGGATAAGAAGAGGGAAATCTCTTGGATTAATATTTTTAGCATACAAAATTGATTTAAGGGAATATATATGTAGATACTTCTAGTAACAGAATAAAAAAAAAAAATTAAGAAGGTCTTTTCGGAAGCTTAAAACACCCCCCAACAACAAAAGCGTGCCGCATAAAAATCGATATATGCCAACAAAAATTAGTTGTTATATATTTTTAGCACAAATAAGCATCAATAATTACGACAAACTTGTCAACATAAAAGGCAACAATAACAACAACAATAGCAACAAAAGTGCATACAACAACTATTGAATAATTAAGGCCATTCACAATGAATATTTACGATGCTGCATCATAACCAACACAATGACAAACAAACAAAAGATGCTTGCAACAGGAAGGCAGCTGCAGTGACAAAGAGAAAATGAGACTTGAAAAAAAGCAACATACAAAAAAAAACCAACGCAAATAAACAACAACACAAAAAGTGCGGTAGATGCAACAGCATTGCGGCAATCAATAATAACAGCCCTATGAGTATGTTTAAGTCAAGCTGTAGGTAGTTTATCGTAGTTGAATGACGCGCTGATGAAAGCAAGAAAATTGTGACTGTGTCTACTTGTGGCAATGAGGCAACAAAGGCAGCAACAAGCATTACAACAATAGCTATACAGCTTCCGCTAACGTCTATAATATCTTTGCAAAAAAAAAAAAAAAATATTTTTGCAGCTGCCCTTCGACTCAGGAAGAGGTGGTGGAGCAAACTACTAAGGATGTTGGTTTAGAGCTGTGAGTTCGATTTCGGTTCGGACTGCTGAGAATAGTTGTTTTAACAGAAGTCGTTCCAGAAAATATATTCTGTTCAATTGCAGCAAAAGAAGCGTACTTTGGATTTAAAATTTTTGACAGTTATGAGGTGACTATAACAATGTTTCACCTTTTCACCATAGTCAAGTATTTCTCACCATGGCGGCGTGTTAACGTTTGTCATATAAAGATAAATTGTGAAACGCTAAGAAAACCAGGTACTCAGGGTTTACAGTTTTTGACAGTTATGAGGTGACTATAGCAATTTTTCCACCTTTTCACCATAGTTACATATATAGTGGAGAGAGTAAATAGAAGAGTATCTTGTATTTAAAATTTTTGAGAGTTATGAGGTGAATTGAAAAATTATTTCACCTTTTCACCATGGTAAAATATTTCTCACCATAGTGCTTAGCTTCCATTTGTTATAATTTTTTTAAATCGCTTTACATGAGTCGACTTTTATCAAATGACAAAAAAACGCGATTGAATATTTCGGGACTGTTTAAGAATGATTTCAGAAATGTTTGAGATCGTTTTCTGGGATACTTTTGGTAATATTTCCGTAATATTGAGGAATTATTTTCGGGACTTTTCCTTGTATCATTTCTGGATTTTGTCGGTATCATTTCAGAATTGTTTTAGGTACTTTTAAGGTATCATTTTGAAATTGTTTTACGTGGTTTTTCGGTATAATTTTGGAATGTTCCCGGACCTCTTCGGTATAATTTCAGGGCTTGCCCGGGACTTTTTCGATATAAGTCCGGGATTGCTGTTGCGTTATTTTCGGGATAATTTGGAATTGTTTTAGGATTTTTTCGGGAACACTTTTGGGTTTTTCAGGATCATTTCTAGTTAGATTGTTTTTTGGACTATTTTGGAAATTTTTCTTAACTTTAGAATTTGTTCAAAAATGGTTAGGGTATTTTTTTTGTGATAATTTGGGCACTTTTTCCGTAAAATTATGAATTATTTTCTGGAAGTGTTCGTTATCATTTCAAGATTTTTCCGGGACTCAATACAAGATTGCTGTCGTAATATTTTCGGGCTAGTAGGAATATTTTCGGGACAATTTCTGGACTTTTCGACCATTTTGGAAATATTTATTGGTTATTTCGGATTGATTTCACAATTATTTGCTGTACTTTTTGGAGTAATTTCGGGTTGTTTTCGGTAACATTTCGAAATAATTAGGAGATCATTTTGCAGCTTTTTAAGATCTAATTTGGGGTATTTTTTGGGCTCAACTCGGGATTGTAATCATAATATTTTCCGGAGCATTTGGAATGGATTCGGGACTATCCGACATCGTTATATTGACCTAACATTATACAGCTGCTGTAACTCACTTCAACTTTTAGCTACGATTCATGAAGTTGGAAACACTTGCTTCCGACTCCGTTACCGAGCTGTTGCATGCTCTATAGTCGAGTAAATTGTTGTAATTTTTTGTGCAACTTTGCTGCTAAAATTTTGCTTGACTGTCTCTCAAGAGTATTACATACAAACAACGCTTCGAGTTAAATGCCGGCAGCTGATTAATGACTTTGTCATATAATATTGTAATTTTAATAAAAATTGATAACCAACAACTTATTAACTTACAACATAATAATATTTATAAAGCATACAAATGCAACAACAAAAATTAAGCAAAATAAACAACAACAACAAAGAGTGTGTAAGAAGCGTGCCACAAGCCCTTTTTGTAATTTTGCCGCCTTCCATGACATAGCAGCTTGCGTCTACCAGGAAAAGGTGTCTTTTTGTGGATTAATAAAATTGTTGATTTATGGCGACTTGAGACGCAAGAATGTCAGCGAGTGTTGAACGCACAAAATAGATAAATTGCAAGCTGCGACGACATGACATGGTAGGCAACCAGTTCGACTTGTAGTCCAAACGCCGATAATGACATTAGTGTCGGTAGCAAAACGGCAGCTGAAAAACGGGCTGGGGTGTGTATGTGTGTGTGTGTGTGTTACGATAGGTGCTAGGCAGGGTTGAAGGTGCTTCAAGGTGTTGCGTGTGTAACTGATGACATTGAATTTTTCTAAAATTTTAATTGCATCATTATAGGCTCTGGTAATTAACACCTGCCGAGAGAATGTAGGTAACTTGAAATGATTACAGAGTTATCTAGGTTTAATAAAATTACATTTCACAAACAAAAAAAAATTAAAAACACATTTACATACGTAGGGCTGCCAAGTAAGTTTTTGCAAGCAGCTGCAGTACTATTAAAAAAAAAAAAAAAAAAATCCGCAGCAAGTTATATAAGCTGCCTGAAAACCATCCCATTCTGGTTTTGCCTGAGTTCTAAGAATCTCTTGGAATCCCATTCTAGTTCAAGTTAAATTAACTTCTCACTTCTTCGTGATCATTTCGAAATCGATTTGGGCATACTTTGGAACTTTGTTAAGATGATTTCGGAAATATTCCGAAAAAGTGTCAAATTTTCCCGAAAGTACTCGCTGAAAATCCCGAAAATAATCAAGAAGTAATCCGAAAATTTCACAAACATTATTTGAAAATTGTTCCCGAAAAAGTTTAAAAACAGTCCCGAAATCATTCCGAAAAAATCCCGAAAATGTTAAGAAAAACTTTCGAAATAGTACTGCGATAAGGCACAAAAATCCGGATTTTATATCGAAAATGTTTGGAAATGGTTTCAGAAAAATGTCGAATCAACATGAAATGATCCTGAAAATGATCACCAAAAAGTTTCGGAATTATCCTGAAATAATGCGACAAAAATCCGAGTTTTTTACTGTAAAAGTTCTGAAATTTTCATATCAAATCGATCCGAAAGCTTTCCTGCAACTATCCCTAAAGAGTCCCTGAAAAGATCTCGAAACGATCCTGTAATGATTCCGAACAAAACCCGCAATGATCCCAACACAGTCTCGAAAACAACTCCTAATAATCTCTTAGATTCCTCCAGAGTTAAATTAAAGCATTTCTTTTTCGGGATTATTTTGATATTCTTTATGGGATCATTTTTAAAAAGCCCCTCAAATAATCACGAAATAATCCGCAAATGAGCCAAAAGCAGGTCTGAAATTTTTCAAAAACAGAAGCGAAATCATTCTTAAATTATTCTCGAAAAGTCCACAAACCAACTCCAAAATAATTATAGAAAAGTCCGGAAATATTCCTGAAAAATTCAAGAAAAAATCAGAATATGATCCCTCTCTACAACTGTCAAACAGAAATTTGCAATTATTTACAATCGTTCAAAATTGCTGCTTACTTTCTTACCTACGCCAACATAGCGAGCTGTCAGCAAATCGTCTATAATCGTTACCGTTTTGCATATTGTTTGCCTTTCGGTATTTGGTAAACAAATGTGTTTGTCGGCATTTCTCTTTATCGCTGTCATTGGCCAGAGACTGAAATCAAACTGACATGGAGTCTGACAGTTCTGCGTAGCAAGCGAAGGCCATGAGATATGCAAAACTGCATAACTTTTTGTTGTCTCAAAACAAAAATACAAATACAAAGCCAATATCGACGATCATTTTCGCAGACGAATTTGAAGTCGAGCGCAGTTACCTAATTGTACTCACTTCTAGATGTCTTTATCTCTTTATTTGTTGACATTTATATTTAGGTATCTTGAAACCAAAAAACAAATATTATGACAACTAGTGAATATGATTAAAATGATGTGAGTGTCATAGATGGGCACGCGACACTAGCATGACACTAAATTTAATATCAATTAATTCTAAACTTTGTTAATTTCAAGAAGACTTAATAGCAAGAAAAATCTATAAAAACAATCGTCCTAATACTCGTAAATGCATAATCTATATATATAAAATAGGATGTATGTATGTATGTATGTATGTATGTATGTTATAGACACCGGAACTGCAGCGCCGATTTTGTTCATATTTACAGGATAGCTCAGTAGGAGTCCGGAGAGTGTTTATGTAAAGTTTTATTCCGGCAAGTGGACCAGGGACCGAAATATTCCAAACTTTTTTATTTATACTACGATTTTCTTCAAATTTGGTACAAAGGTAGTCTTTTACTTTCGTTAAAATCTGCGGTAACTTTTTTCCGGGAAGTGGACCAGGGACCGAAATATTCCAAACTTTTTTATTAATTGTGCGATGTTCTTCATATTTAGGACAGAGGTAGACTTTTACTTTTGTAAAAATTTGAGGTTAACTTTTTTCGGGGAAGTGGACCAGGGACCGAAATATTCCAAACTTTTTTATTTATGGTGCGATTTTTTATCTAAATTTGGGCAGAACAACGTCTGCCGGGTCCTTCTAGTAGAGAATAATGTATGTTGCAGTCCCTGTTGTTAGCTAATGAATATTTCAAAATAAGTGGTTTAAAAAAAATTTTAGTGCATTTTTGCTGTGGGTGCATGTTGCCCTTCTACGACATGTAGTTATGCTTGACTTTGCTTACCATTGCTCGTATAAGCTACTGACAGCTGAATGCTATAGGGCAGTCAATTTGTTTGGACGTTGATAAATTTGTATGTATACAGAAATTGACAATGATCTTAGTTTTCTTTGTTGTAGTAAGTGATTTGTTATTTTTTTTTTTTTTTCTTTATTTATTTATTTATTTTTTTTCTTTTGACTTAAGCAATTGTTAAATCAGCAGCACTTATTAAATATGGTCGAATGCTGACCGGAAAACAAAAAGAAATATAAAAATTAGTTAACCTTGAAAACATTTGAATGACGTCGAGTGGTTAAAGTCAGAGATTTCCACACAAAGCGCTAATCTCTGTTATTTCTGCTTCTTATCTTTGCCGTCAATAATTCGAATACTTCAAAATTTCAATAGCTACAAACACGCCTCTGTACCTGCTCAGGTTTGTATGTCTTCCGAGTATCTTTTACAAACTTATTAGGCATGCACGCCAACAACTCAGTAATCATTAACAATAACTCTGACTTCAGCGCTTAAGGCAAAGAGCAAAGCAAAGAATATTTGTATTGACGTATGTATTTGTACTTCATCACTTCAGCGATTGGCGCATGCGTGGAAATTTTAATGAGTAACTACTATATAAATTTTTTTTTTTTTTTTTTTTTTTTTTGAAAAAACAAACATTCGAAATTATTACCCTTCCGGCGTAAAGTGCATTATTTACAAAAATACATTCAACAATTTAGAAAAATCTTTACTGCTCTAGGGGGCTCATTAAAATCACTCCACGTGATGACGGCTTTTGCTTCGCTTTATTTGCTTTTAAGTGATTGTCAAAAGCAAGCCAGCCGAACGTCTTTGATGTGCTTAAATGTCTTACAAATCATCTCTTTATGAGCGTAGAAATATGAAGAGAGAGAGTCCAAATAATATTCGTTTGCGTACAGGAAATGATTTACACAATAACAACTACAGCTATGTTTAATTGGCGGAAAAGGCGGTAACATGATATCAAAAATTTTGTTTAGGGCGCCACAAAAAATGGAGGGGAAAGTGTGAGAAAATTTTGAAGAATTATATTTAATGAGTGTAAATGATTTGAAGAAAGAGGAGGAGAAATGAAATACGTACATAAATAAATTAGATTAAAAATTAAACAGCGCTACATAGAAAAGGAATTCGTCGTTATTTTTTGATTTTGCGCCATCTAGCGATTTTTTACACGATAACTGGATTATGTACTATATTCCGAGCTAAACAAATCTAACTAAGGTTAGCTGAAAAGTTAATTTAAAATCGATTTAAAAATTATACGATTTTCCATTAGCAATTTTGGACAATTTTAGATGCTTGCGCCACCTAGCGGAATTTTTGATTTCGCATTTTAAACTATGTTCGAAGTTAAATAAAAAACCACAGGCTTTTCCACAAGCAATTTTGGACCATTTTAGATATGTAGATGCTTGCGCCACCTAGTGAATTTTCTTATATCGCATTCTAAATTATTTCCTAAGCTAAAAAAAGTCGAACTAAAGTTAACTGAGACGTTACTTTGAACTTCATTTCAAAAGCCATTCCATTATTAATTTTAGGCAGTTTTATATAAGTAGATGCTTGCGCCACCTAGCGGATTTTTAAATATTTTTTTTGCCTTCAACGCAACGTACAAAAATCTAAAAAAATAATGTCAGCAAAATTATGAGCTACGTAATTTTACAAAAACAACAAATGATCCCATCTCCCAACTAATTTGCGCTGCTTACTTAAGACCTGAATTTACTCTGTCTTAATTAATTTTACTCGATTCATTAAACTGGAGAACAAAACTGCAAAACTTCCACTTGGGTAAATACTTGTTGGTTAGAAAAAAAAAATGTAACAAAAGTAGACAAACACACCCAACGCTAGAAAAATCAAGTGTAGGCGCTGCGACTCCACCCGTTCAACGCTAACACGCAAAGGCTGGATTTTTTTTTGTTTTTGCTGTAATTACGATTATTTGCCAATTAAAAAGAATTAACTCATTATGATGACTTCACACTGCGCAGCATACTTTTAAGTGCGATAAGTAGACAAACAAGCAGGCGTAGAGCTTGAGATGCTGTACGTCTAATGAGCGCAATTAAAATATTAGACCAATAAAAAAAAATATATATACATTTGTATTAGCTACTTAGAAACTCCCAAGTGAAAGAGGAGAAATTAAAAATTGTTTTCAAAATGTTAAGTTAATTGAAAAATTGCAAACTTCCCAAAGTGATTGAGTGGAGCATCCGCAACTCGAAGTATGCACGCGAGTCGCCACAACACATTGGCCCGTCGATAGGCAACAGTGAGCTCATCATACAGCAACTTGAAGATCAAAGCAATGTTGATAAATATTTTTTTGTATGGATCAAAAGCGGAAAATGATTTTCAAGTTATTCATACAATTCATTGGGCATAGTGAATGCTTTCGCAAGCGATCGTATGTTGTCATGAAATCGATTGGAAGCCATACTCAAACGATGAGCAGTGTGTGTGCGTGATGATGATGATGATGATGATGATGATAGAAAGCGATAGCTTAACAAAGTATGTAGGTATGTGTGTAGTAGCATTCTTTATATGCAACAAATAAAAAAAAAACAATTTAAAAAAATTGTCAACTTACGGTATCATGCAACAGTTATCTTCAGTTATTGGTTATTGCGCATGCGCGCATATCGGGATTGCTTTGTAGCTTTAGTAGCGAATCGATACGGCTGACTACTCCAATAATTCCGTGCATGCAGCAAGGAAAGACGAAAAAAGCAATCATCAACTCAATGTAGTCATAAAATATGCGGCTACAAAAAGTTGATCAAAAAATGGCACAAATGGAAAATTTGAAATGCATTAGGAAAATAGTCAACGGAGATGTGTATTTGCTGTAGATCAAATAGGTTTTGCCGTCATGAAGGAAAATCGCAGCACTTGCAAACAAACATATGTATGTACGTACAATATTGAAATTACTTGGGAGAGAAAATTGGCGCATGATCATTCGATATTTTCGACATGCGTTGCACTACTGTGGGGTCATTTGAATAAACTCGTCTCAATTGGAAATTTGAAATTTCGAAAGTTTTGAATAAAATAAAATTAAAAAAAATAAAAAAAATTAAAAAAATAAAATAAAATAAAATAAAATAAAATAAAATAAAATAAAATAAAATAAAATAAAATAAAATAAAATAAAATAAAATAAAATAAAATAAAATAAAATAAAATAAAGCAAAATAAAATAAAATAAAATAAAATAAAATAAAATAAAATAAAATAAAATAAAATAAAATAAAATAAAATAAAATAAAATAAAATAAAATAAAATAAAATAAAATAAAATAAAATAAAATAAAATAAAATAAAGCAAAATAAAGTAAAATAAAATAAAATAAAATAAAATAAAATAAAATAAAAGAAAATAAAATAAAATAACTGAAAATAAAATAAAATAAAATAAAATAAAATAAAATAAAATAAAATAAAATAAAATTAAACAAAATAAAATAAAATAAAATAAAATAAAATAAAATAAAATAAAATAAAATAAAATAAAATAAAATAAAATAAAATAAAATAAACAAAAATAAAATATAATAAAATAAAATAAAATAAAATAAAATAAAATAAAATAAAATAAAATAAAATAAAATAAAATAAAATCAAATCAAATAAAATAAGAAAAGTGAATAAAAATACAACAAAACTAAAAAAAGTAAAAAAATAAAACAGAGTTAAATAAAATAAAAATCAAATTAATAGAATTAACACCCTAATGCTGTCTAAGGCTTAGAAATGTTTATGATTACTTGCCTTTTCTCTAGCCATTTCCGATTTTTTTTTGCGATTAGTTGCTTTCAACTGCCCCACAGTGCATTTTACAGCAAATTCCTACTAAATTATCTTGTAATTTCGCATATGAATGCATCTTTTTCATAGTCGCGTTGATATGGTAATATTTTTCCGGAATTTTTGCGAATGGCTTTATATCATTTCAAATCTCTATCTTGAAGTGTTTTATTGTTATTACTTTTTTATGGCGACAGTGGCAACGCATTTCAGCATGCAAAGGATGTGGTGAAGTTAAACTCAATGTTTAATAATTTATAGACCTTTGACTACTAACCAAAGATTTTCATATTTCTTACTTAACTTTCCAAGCATCGATTTTTACCCTTAACTTTTTAAATTAAACAAAAAATTCATAAAAAGTAGTCACTTCAATTTATTTCAATAAATCGCGTAGGTCTCGCAGGTCTCTCATCTCAATATAAAATTTTCCAATAAAGAAAAAAATGAATGAAATATTACTCCACACATCCACTGACATGAAATTTCAATTAAAAAAGAGCACAAAATAAAAACATTAAAGTTTTACACATTTTTTCCTTGTGGAAAAATCGTTCAAAGAAAGCGCGAAAAGTATGAGCCACATCAAAAGCTACTTTGGATGCGCCGTAATGCTAGCGGACTTTGTGTGGAAATGATCAACAAGATTCACTATTTCTCATTAAAAAGCAATTTTCTCTTTTTTTTTATTTTACATATATACTTTTACACACCTACATACATATACAACTTTTCAATAAATTTACTCCACCAACTCACTATTATTATGTTTTTCATGCTTCATTCAAATACCCTTTAATTTCTTTGCTCAACCGTCGATACTTAGATGGGGCAAAGTCGAATCGATTCTATAGGGATGCCCCGTTGGAAATTAAAAATGAAGAACCAAGGAATAACTCTATAAGAATTACATGAGATCAACTTTATAGCAAGTAAAAATCTCAAGTTACACTCAATTATATAGAATGCGGTTAGTTGATTACTCTTCGTTTTGCTTCCCCGATTCTACCATTATTAAGATCTTTTTCCTGTTGGGTCATTGTTAATATAACGAACACATACAAACGATATAAAATTTAGCGCGTCGAATTGATTGGCAACAGTTGCATTTTATGCAGCGTTCAATTTGCCGCTCTCCTCCTAGCATATATTTACTATAAGGCCCTGTGTAGTTATTTATATATTTACGTATGTATATCGTGCTATCGATTTTATATGCATACAGTTGTACCTAAAGAAAGTTGTAGGTTGTGTGGGGAAAATAACAATTTAAAATTTAAGTAAACCAACGCAATCAGAGCAATGTTTGAAAGGGATTTTTGTACAAAAAAAAATTACAATTTTTAAATAATTGTTACCAGCTCCGATGTGGTGAATTTTTTTGATAATTTTCGACTGAAATTTGTTTAAAACAATGAAAGGAGTCTAACTTGCCAGGTTTTATCACCCTAAGTATAATAATTAATAGCGTTTTTTTCTAAGCGAGTTTGGAAAGAAATTTTTGTGTGAAAAACGGGTTATGTTTAAAAAGCAGATATAACTTTTTTAAAAAACATAGAAAGGAACAAGAAGTATTTTGAACTTGTATAGAGTACATTTAAGCTTATCTACATATATTTAACCAAAAGCAGCACTCTCGTATTTGCGCTAAAAAACAAGCACAAATTTCTTTTTACTTGCAACAAACCATCATTGAAGGCAATTCTAGCTAATCCATTGCCGCTTACAGCTGTGTCTAGTTGAAGGTCAGCGTTGTTGTCGGTTTGGGTGTTTGTAGCTAATTCATGGTAAAAGATGACCTGTAAGGTCGCAAAGGTACCACTTAAGCAAAAACAACTTGTTGATAACGCGAAAACGTGCAAAAAGTCAGCACGAAGAAGTGACAAAACGTAAAATGATAAAAAAATAAGAAATACGAGTAAAACAAAACATTTTCCCTTGCTGCTTAGCCACATAGCAGTTTAATGCTTTTCACACTTTACTAGCAAAGTTTCACTGTAGTTTAAATAGTTGAGGTTAAAGAGTTAAACTATTATAGGTCAAGTGGGTTGATAGTGTTATGAGGGGTGGAATGCTTAAAGATGACACTTTTCATGAGTTTAAATGAATTTTATTTTGATGATAATTATTGTTATATAAATATATTGAGGCAGAAACAAGTATTGCTTATAGAAGCTGTCAAAACAGCAGTTTCTAGAATTTGTGTCGTTTTGTCTGTATGTTTGTACGCGCATCACACAAAAACTACGTCACAGAATGGAATGTTATATTCACTAGTGTATAGCTGGAGATCTATTTTATAATATATACATAGGTACTATTTTTCCTGCTGTTGTAGGTTTTTTTTTATTTTGTGTGAGTGGCGCAGTGTCGCGCAATCGTGGCCAGCTTTCAAGATATCAACTAGGTCAAGCACGAGCATAATCGATTTTTTTTTTTAATTCACTTTATTGGATTGCTGCTGCAGTCAAAAATATACTAAGCGTCTATAAAGCTCTGACATGCAAATAAAATATTTTGATTAGCTCTTACAGCTTTTTTCCCTTGCTCTGTTACTTTACGCAAGTAAGATTGACAGCGCATTTAATTAAAGAAGTAGCATACAAATATTTCTAATGTGTTTTTAATTGGTTTCTCAAGACAATTTATGCTACTTAAAGTCTGCTCAAATTTGTTAATGAACAAAAATATTTGCTAAAGTACTTAAAGCTCAACGTACAGTAGCAACTTAATTGATTAACAGACAGTCCGATAATTTTTTTTATTTAATTTTTTCAGGAATTTCGTATGTTTTAATATTTATTTGGAAACCCTAAACGATATAGCTTTACAAAATCAAATCTCTTAATGTATGGCTCATGAGCCAATAAATCTTCCAAACTTAGGTACAGCAGCGCCTAGCCGAGTGCCTCGTTGGAGTTGTTTTCTCAATCGTCAATATGTATGCAGTATGTGTGCTTGGATGTAGATATATGAGGGTGTTTCGTTTACTTTCGAAAGCACAAGAGGATACTTCTAAAATCGACCTCTCTGTGGCTCTGAAGTTATAGCAGACTGAGCTCGATTTTAATCATTATATCTCCGAAACGAGTAGAGATATTTAACTGAAGCATTTCGCTCAATACAGCACTCATTGCAACCTTTCGTTTCATACCCATATTGTACTAACACATTTTCGGTCACACTTTTACGCATATTGGTCGATAACTCCGAAACCGGTTGGGTTATCGAAATAAGCGGTATCTTAAACTTTAAGTTAGATGTGTAGTAATACAAGAGTGGAAACGGGATTCAGTTTTGCTCAACAGTTTTTAAGTGATGTGCGAACAAACATACATAAATATAAAGTAAATTAAATAATAAGTAATTCTACTAACGTTTTGCAAGCAAATTAATAATTTTTTTTGAACCACCCTAATACACAAATTTTTCTAAATGCCATAAATATTAATTTGACTTGTGCGGGACTGCAGCTATACAAAAATGTTTCCTACTCAAGTGTAGAATACTAAATTTATTACATATCTTACACATTATTTCATAAATTTTTTTGGAGCTCTCATAAGTCAAAATTTAGATACTCCTTATTGTGGCATAAAAGTCATTCCTTAGCGTTATAATACATTGATTTGTTGGCGTGGTAGAAAGTTGAAACAAAATTTTTGGGTGTGCTTCCGGAATTCTCATAGAAATTCCAAAATGTTGTGCGCCGCCTAAGTAAGATGAATGTGTAGGCAGTTGGCACAGCAGGAACAACAATTTTACAGAAGCAAAGATCGAGGTAAATAGCGACATACATATGTATATAGATTCCCATATGAACCTTCCTTCCCCACACACACACAAGTATTCATGCAATGGAAAAGGCAATCAAAGCAGATCAGACGCACCCTCCATATGGTTCGCAATGTTTGTATGACTGCTATACCATCCTGTGAGAAATTCCCTACAAAACACACATGGCATACAAAGTAAAAAAAAAAAACAAAAAAAAACTATAACCAACAAGAGCCACAAGAAATTTTAATTGCACAGCAAGCAGACAACAACGTTTGAGCACAGTGATACAGTAGTAAAACTCTGGTGAAATTACATCCTGGAGGTGAAATTCTCAGAGTCGAAATTAATTGTAGCATGCAAAAACTTGTACGCACGGTTGCATTACAGCACCAAAACAAATCTTAAGAAATTATTTTGAGAAAAAGAGCATTTATTGCACATATTAGAAAATAGTGTTTATCAAAAATACATGTAAATATCGTAGAATGGTATATTTTCATTGCGGCATTTGTCTTAAGGACACAATTTTTGGGTTTACTCGGTATTTTCAGCTTATTACATTAATAAATATTCTATAAGTAATACCTAGTCATTTCACTGTCCGATGGAAATTTGTGCAAGGGAACTCCTCCTGGACACTTGCGTACACTTGTTCTCGGCATCTCTCCTGAAAGAATATACATTTTGGATAACCCATATGTGTCTATTTTTGTATGAGAATACTTACAATTACTATTTTCACTTTAAAAACTCGAAAATACACAAATAATTTATATTTTAACACTTCGCACAACTTTATTTGTTTATTTTTCGTTTTCACCTCGGCTTCTAGTACATCACACAGGGTTGTTTTTTATCACGCACGGTTGCATTTCGTTTAGGTATTTGATGACGCGTTTCATAACTAAATCTATGCAACTATAGTTTTTTATTCTGCATGTTGATTCAAAAACTGGTTTGAAATAGTTAATAACATAATTTTTCTACAATTTCAAAAACCAGTTGAAAGCCTAAATTGCACATAAATCGCCATAGCTCAGAGGAAAATGTTATAAACCCTGTGACAAGTGTGATATTGAAAACATAATATCTAACCTAAAATCATCGCAATACTATCAGAGAACTATATAAAAATAGGTTAACTATTGTTAAAAACAACTTTTATCATCTTTCGAAACTTAATGCAAATAAACCTGTGTACGTCGACCACATGTAACACAATTACTAACATATATATATTTTGACAACATCTTTGTCATAAATATAAAGCGTTACGATTATAAACCAACTAATATGAGCATAATTTAGCTTAAACCGAAAAATACCTTAATGTATTTTTAACAATTGTTCTGTCTTAAACTAATTTATTCACCAAATTAATTTTGCAACACACAACCCTGAAATGCCTCAAAACCGTTGACTGCCACCCCGTGTACAGCCTGGCGGTGAATATAATCAGCTGATTGGTACAGAGTTTTACTACTGTATATACTGTGGTTTGAGGGTCGATCGTCAGGCACTAATGTGACATGCAAGTTGCCCATATCGTGCTACACATTGCGCTTCCTCTGTAGGATATACGAACGTACATCCAGCTAGTGGGGAAATATAATGCCACATTCGCACGCTTATAACTACAAGCGATTGAGTATTTGGTTGTGTTTACTTGTATTAAAAGGTTGGTGGCACATCTGCTGCCACAGATTAAATAACATCAAACATCAATAAATGTTTACACAACGGGCCGAGCTAGTGAAATGTACACCCCAAAAACGCTTGAACAAACGGTGAGTGTCATAGATGGTACCATTTTTTGGTTCGAACACAAATTCATAACTGCATTTTGCTTTTGTTTGAATTGCAAGGCTTAGATGTGTATCGTCCCGAACTCGTCGATTTCCTCTCCAAAGCTGTTTGGTCTCATGTTGCATGTGAACTCAAGTGATTTTAGTTTCCTTTTGTTCCTTATAAAAATAGAATTTGTATATTTACTGTGAATATATGTGTGACTTTGAGAAATGTGAAATCAAACGTTTAATTTGACAAAATAATCACACAATTTTGGGACAATTAGTTTAAAAAGGGGATGCATGGAAATGCCTAATAGTTTATGACGTTGGAGATTGGTATAAATAGTGAACTATTTTTATATTTAATTTTTTTTTTACTTTATCTTGCTTCCTACCCTTTTGGTTTTATGTGCATTTTTCAAGGTTGCCACCTAATTTAGTATTTAGTGCCCACCCTATCTCATAACCCTACATAAAAACATTTTTGTTGGAATACGTTGTAAAATACCTTTCGTTTTATACCCATATTGGTCTATTTCATTTGACTTTATTTTTTTAATTTTAAATAGGTGGCAACGACAAAAAACAATTCGAGTGGTAACATTTGAGCAAAAGAGTTACGATTCCAGCAAATAATCTATAAAAAAAAAATGTAGTAGAAAAGTATCACGATGCTACAAAAGCGAATGTACAAAAAAAAAATTATTCAATAAGACTAAGTGGCAACGCCAAACGTCTAATAGAATATATTAAAATTTTTCTAGTAATGCGACTCCAAATCCCTTTGTTTGATAGCCATATTTTCACAACTCACTTAATTTTCGAAATTTTCAAATAAGTGGCAACCTTGTAAAAATGTACTCAGTGGCAACACCTAAGTAGAAAGTCTTAGAATATAGTACACAAGCTAGGCATCAAATTTCATTCAAATCGGTGGTGGCGTTAACTATATAGTGGTGGATATAGAGGTGTAGCTCGTTTCGCTGGGTGGTCCAGGCACGTTTCTATGTTATAAGGAGATGACTGCAACCAACATACAAAGCAATTCAAACTACGCTAGCTGCTCTGATTTGTATTATACTTCTTAGCTGGGTTCAGATATAAATATTTTCGGTATTGCGAGACCGACTTTGGACTGTACTTGGAACAGCACATTGGTGTAGTAACATTTTCGGCACGTGTTTGCTGTGTAGTTTCGTCAAAAACAAATAAAAGTAAACACTATTAATGAGAGATTCCAACTTAACTTGAAAGCATCAAAATTTATCAAAATAATTTTGTACAAAACTTTCTCCTCATTAAGATCAATACACGCGCCAGTAAAGCAATCTATCAAAATGTACACCACTCTGTCCGCGCTTCAAACAACTGATAAGTGAGGATCGTGCTGTGTATAGATGGAGCATAGCAATTGCGCAGGTATTACATTAAGGGGGATGCCATGAGTTTTTTCAATATTTTTGAAAGCAAGCGCAAGAAATAAGGCAATGTCAAGGGAACACTATAGATTATAGATATTCACTTTGTCACAAAATTGTTAGATCGTTTAGTTTTCGAAATAACGTCTAAATATAAAGAGTTAAAATTGAGAAAATATTTATTTAGTCGGAAAAGGTTTGCTAAACAAGATAAGCTAGTTCTATTTGGAACAATTTTTTATAGGTTCTATTGTTCTGATATGATCCCTTTGTTGAAACTTCTTGTGTTTCTATGAAAAATTCTTGAATATTCAAAATCTAAGCTTGATTTTTTTATGTTCCCTGCCTTGTTTACTTATCAGTTTCCAATTTAGATATATTCGTTTCCTTCGTCGTGCCTTTACATGTCGACCCTTCCTAACCCACAAACGTTTACGAATTCAAAAATTTCACCACAAACACCATTACGTGCGCCATTAACATAGCAAACAAACACCAAATTCTTGTGCCATCATTACATGTTGCATGCCACATATGTATGCGCTATAAATGCAGATTAACCTAAAGTGTGCGCACACAAAAACTCATAAATCAAATTGAAAGCTATGAAGCGGCGGCATATAAATTGAAAATATAGCTTAACAAAATCGGTTATATAGAAAAAATTTAATGAAAGCAATATTAAAATTTACAAATTAGGGGTGCATAACAACAGCCATAGATAAGTAATTGCAACAAATGGTTGTTGTGCGCGTAAATTTGCAATGATTTCAAATTCAATTAAGTAGCGTTTAGGCTAATCGTGGTATGCAGTAGTAAATCGTGTATGGTTCACACGTTAGTGAAATTTTGTTTGTTGTTTGTGGGGCGTTTAGTGAACTCCATAGTAATGCAGTAAGTGAGAGAAATTGCTATTTAAATTGCATGTTGCAAGCAGTCATTTGTGGCATTTAAACAAAAAACCACAAAGAAATATACATACACACAGAAATTTACATTTACATACATACATATGTATATGTATGTCTATCTGTTTGTTTATGTATATGTTTATAAATCGTATTTGGCATATAAATTAATAGCACATTTATCAAGTTGCAAATTGGGTGACTGCCTACTGTCTACTATTCTTATATATTTTATTGTGTCTGCGTTGGCAGTAATTGCAATTTGTTGTATTTGTTTATAGACAATACACTGCTAGATGTGGCTGTGTATGAAAATAACGAAAATAACTTCAATTATATGCATTAAGGTGTGGTTTTTCCTCGCATAGAATAGGAGAAAAATTAGAAAAAAAAATTTTAAATTCGAAAAAAAAATTTTTTTGAAAATTTAAAAAAAAAAACACTTAAAATTTGTATTGAATATTTGGAGGTTCATTTGATTATAAACAATTTAAAAAAAGTTGAAATCGAATTTTTTTTTCGTTTCAAAATCGCAAGCAAAACCTAACAATTGTTGAACGTAATTTTTTAATTGCTTGCCCTTCTAATATTTTCAATTATATACACTAAGATTGGTTGCAATACATTTATTTCTCAATTAACATAAAAAAAAAAATTATAAAAAAATTTATAAACAAATTTATAAAAATAACAATTTTTTAAAATATTAAAAAAAATTTCAAAATTGTATAAAAATTTAGACGTCCATTTCACTTTCAAATAATTTGAAAAAGTTCAAGTGGAAATTTTTTTTTTTTGATTTTGAAAATTTTCAAAAGTGTTTTTTGTTAATACTCCTTATAATAACTATTATAGACACTAGGGTGGGTTAGAAAAAATTTCGCTAGAATGGAAGAAAAATAAATAAAAAACCTAACCTTACCTACATACATACATATGTATGGGGGGGGGGGGGAAAATAAAAAAATAAAAATGAAAATAAAAATTTCGTAATTTAAAAAAAAAATCAAAATAAATAAAAAACCTAATTTAACTTACATATGGGTAGAAAATTAAATAAAAAAAAAACGAAAAAACACCAAAATTTGTCCAACGTTTTTTTGTAATACTCTTTTTTCTAATAACATCAATTATATGTAGGTATGTCTTAAATAAAAAAAAATTTTGTTCGACATGCGAGAAAATGTAAAAAAAATATATAAAAAAACAAAAAAAAATTAAAAAGTTTAAGCAATATTTAAAAAAAAAATTTTGTTGAACATGCGAGAAAATGTATATAAAAATATATAAAAAAAAAAAACAAAAAAAAAATAAAGAAAATAAATAATTAAAGAAATTTAAACAATATTAAAAAAAAAATTGTTTGGTCAAAATTATAAAAAAATTTAAAAATAGTCAAATGTGACTTTTTTTATTTATGTATCTTTAATTTTAATACAGAACAAACAGCAATAGATTTATAGATTCTTTCACTAAATTAAAAAAAAAAAATTGGAACTATTTTTTTTTCACATCTAACTTTCCGTTAGTACCCGCTCATTTGTGGAACAAATTCCAGAAAAATTGTTCTCTTTGCAGCTAGCCTCTTCACCCAATTATTTAATGAAAATGGAGAGGCTGCCTAAAAATGTAGACAAAAATTTGTTAAAAATTATAGAAACAAAATTGTTTTCTTTAATTTGTGATAATTTATTTTTTTTATTTTTTGAGTTTTGTGTTAAAGTACAAATTCTCCACATATTTTCAGCCCACCCTAATGTACAAATGCATATACAGAATTTGTATACAAAATAAAGTTCACTCAATCAAACGCAATGAATATTGGAATGGGGTAACTGACCATAACATAAAGGACAACAAATACGAATAGAGGGGACTTACAAACAATTTCAATTATTTACCAACACTTACACAAACATACATACATGTGTACATGTATGCTACTGAAACAATTGTGCAACATACAATTAACGCATTATGGTTCAATGATTTTTGCAACATAAAACATTTTTTTTATTTAAATTTTTTTTTTTTAATTTTTTTTTTTTTTAATTATTTTGTTTTTTTGTGAATTTTTTTTTTGCAAAATTTGTAATGTTGCGCTTGTTTTTGAAACTTCCAGTGCGCTGTTGTATTGTTATTTAATTTGTTGTTGCACTCTTTTCAAGCTCCATTAAACACAATGAGAATCAGCACTGTTTTCATACATTTTTTTGTTGTTTTATTTTACATTTTTTTTTGTATTAATTTTTTCGAAACATGCTTTTTATGCAGCGGTGACTGTAAATGAGGCGCAGCAGTCAACAATTTGAGCACTTTTTGTAGAAACGTTGGCATTTGTATTAATTTCAGCAGTCAGCTTATAAACAAAAAAATATTTATTTTGTTGTTATACATGTAACATTTACATATTTTTTGCATGAAAAATAGCCGCAATGCATACAATAGCTTGGTTGAATTAATATTTATTTTTATTCTCTTTAAATAAAGCATTTGTTATTGGCAAAATGTGTTTTGATTCAGTAAGATTTTTGTTTTAAATTAGTTTTTAAATTATTTTGAAAGCACTTTGCCCACATCTGCATGACTTAGAATTTTTTTGTCATTTCGCTTTCTTTATAAATTTAGTTTTTTTCTCGAACTTAAACCATGCAATTTTATATTCATTTTTAATTTGTTTTAGAACCATTAAATATCGAATTTGAAAAAAATCAAAAAAATCACAGCAGCTAAATTATATTCCTTTGTATTTGTTATTGTACTAACAGCTCATTAATTCATTATTTTATAGTTGTTGTTGCCTTTTAGATGCGCTGTGCTTTTCACACTTTTTACTTCATTAACGTAGCGATAGCTTTTTCCAACACCACAACTAATCTCTTAGTTGACGTTCATCGATAACTTTTTCATGCTTTACGGCTTAACGCTTTACATAATATAATCTAAAAGTCACTTCGTAGTGATAAGCGTATACTTTACATGATTTAGAGGCTTTAGCAAATATTTTCATAGACACTTTATTTAGAAAAAAATAGTTTATGCAGTATATACATTTATACTCACACACTTACACAAATAGTTATGTATGTATGTGTAAAATTACTTAAATGAGCAAGCAAACATTCGTGCAATTGTAAAGTGGTTGTAATAATAGTTTATTTGTTTAGCTTGCTAGACAACTCAGGTTGACTTGAGAGTATACAAAACAAATATACATACATACATATATACTAACTATATCAACTTTAAATATACATAGTAAGTATTGACAAACATATATGTAAGGTGCATTTTCGTTATCTGATGGCCTAGTTTTTAATAGTAGCTACTAGCTAGTTTAGCTTCTGATAAAGTATTGATTGTTTTAATAAAAATTAAAAAATTGTTTTATTTTATCTTTTATGATATGCAGTTCCATAATCACAATACAAATCTTTATTTGTAGTAAAATAAAATAAAATAAAATGAAATGGAATAAAATAAAATAAAATAAAATAAAATAAAATAAAATAAAATAAAATAAAATAAAATAAAATAAGATAAAATAAAATAAAATAAAATAAAAAAAATAAAATAAAATAAAATAAAATAAAATAAAATAAAATAAAATAAAAAAAAAATAAAATAAAATAAAATAAAATAAAATAAAATAAAATAAAATAAAATAAAATAAAATAAAATAAAATAAAATAAAATAAAATAAAATAAAATAAAATAAAATAAAATAAAATAAAATAAAATAAAATAAAATAAGATAAAATAAAATAAAATAAAATAAAAAAAAATAAAATGAAATAAAATAAAATAAAATAAAATAAAAAAAAAATAAAATAAAATAAAATAAAACAACATAAAATAAAATAAAATTAAATTAAAAAAAATAAAATAAAATAAATTGAAATTAAATAAAATAAAATAAAATAAAATAAAATAAGATAAAATAAAATAAAATAAAATAAAATAAAATAAAATAAAATAAAATAAAATAAAATAAAATAAAATAAAATAAAATGAAAAGGATAAAATAAAAAAAAATAAAAAAAAAATAAAAAACAAAAGGAAAATAAAATAAAATAGAATATATTATTAAATTAAATAAAAAATTAGAAAAAGAAAATGGAATCAGTAAAAAAAAATTTAAAAGGATGAAAAAAAAATTATAGGAAAAAATAAAAACATATTGCTATCGATCCCTGTTCAAAAGTGATATAAATTTATTGAAATTTTCTACGAAACCATTTGCTCAAAATCTCTGACTAGACAGACTGGGTGGCGAAGAGAAAGTTATTATACTTTCTTATCAGTTCTTAGGCGTTACCATGACAAATCTAATTTGCCGCATGACTATCGATCGTAGTAGCTTATTTAACATGTTTCCCGAAATTTCTATAACATTTTTATCTCAAGTGTAGTTGTATGCGAACATCAATTAAATACTGTTTATAATCAATATCAACAATTGATAAGCATGAATTCAAGGTTTGTAGAACGCGCAAAAGACACGAAAAAAGTAGTTCACAAGTTTTTTTTTTTAAATCAAACTTTAAATGGAATTGAATGTGGGTTATATAAAGCTAAATTTGTTGAGTACAAGAAAATTGAAATAGCACCCTGTTCAAACGTATTTTAGTAGATTTTTTAATTGATATCTATGTTTTTTGCAAATTTTTTTTCTAATGTGAACTTTATTAAATTAGTAGTAAATATCAAAAAATAAAAGTTGTTTACAACAACAAACTGCTATAATAAATAATGCATGCTATTAAATATAGACGTTATGTGTAGATATGTTTCATTTACACAAATTATTGCTCATATTAATTGAATTTTACTTTATTATTATTTGCATATTTGTTTATTTGTTCAAAACTGCTTTGGCTTTTCAGCACGTTTGCATGTACGAATGTACAGTGTTGTGCAAAATTTTGCAATTTAATTATTTTCACACCGAAATCAGTTGAGATATGGAACGTAATCACATCACTTAATGTAGCACTCATGAACACCATTCGTTTGATATTCATATTGTACTAGCATATTTTGAGTCACAGTGGGTCACATATGGGCCAAGAACTCCTAAACTTGTAGAGTTATAGAAATAAAATACATCTTAAACTTCAAGTAAGAAATCTAGCAATGTAATGTGCTAGTTTCTTTTAATAATATTAAGCAGTTTTTGTGTGATGAGCGCACAAATTTACATACAAACGGACACAAATTCTAAAAAGTGTTGTTATGGATTTTTGTGACTCAATAATGAACGCTACTATCTCTATCTTGTATATCTGCAATGTATTGACATCTCAGTGCTCGAAGTAAATTATATATGGCGAAAATTTTCTGTATAGTATTGCGTTGCTTTATTTTTGTCCAACACTGTATGCAGCCAAATGTATAAATTTGTTTTGAATTTTGCCGCTGTATGTAAACACTTGCTAAGTAACGATGACAGCTATGTAGCAGAAACTTGTTGCACTGTTTGCAAGCTTAGCTGCCGCCAGCTCAAGTTTCGGCGTTATAAATTTGATATTTTTTGCGATTTTTTTTTTTTTTTTTGGTTTCACAAATTGAAAATTGAATTTTCAAAAGTGCAAAATTTATGACAGCAACGACATTTATCGTTTTGCTATCTTTCGCATTTAATTTAACTTGCAAATTTAAGACGTGGTTGGAGGAATTGAATTTTTTTCTTTTTTTTTTATTATTTTTGTTTTTTTTTGGGAAAAAAAATTTGGAACTCATTTTTTTTTAATTTTAAAAAATTTGTTATTCCTACTGCAAAGTTTAGTTTTATCAGCCTATTCAAATTTTTTCTTTTTTTTTGGGGTTTTTGTTTTTGATAAAAAAATTTGGCTTTTTTGGATTTAAAAAAATTTGTTATTTCGGCTGCAAATTTAGTTTTATGAGGATAGGAAAAGTTTTTTTAGTTTTTTTTTCTTTTTTTTTTTTAAAAAAAACTTGGCATTTTTTTTTTAATTTTAGACAATTTGCAAAAATTTATTTTTTTGACCTTATTTATATGTTTTTCTTTTTTTTTGGGTTTTTGTTTTTATATTTTTTGTTTGAGAAAAAAATTTGGTTTTTTGACATAATTTCATATTTTGTTTGCTTGATTGAGCAGCGTTAACAACTCAATAAACACTTTAAAGCCTTTTAAATTAATGGATCTATAATTTTTTGTTGACGTGTTTAATAAATTCCTCGAATTTAACTTCATTTATTTAAAAAAAATGACAATCAGTTGTCTAAACACTTCACATACGCAGCGTCGTAAGGTCAACGCAATAAGCCTTTTGTTGTTTATCATTTGAGTTAAATTTTTTATTTTTTTTTTTTAAATATTTTTAACGCTTCAGATTACTTACAAAAAGTAAAGAAAAAACAAATTTCTTACACGCTTTATTTCGCTTCAAAAACACTTTAAAATCACACACGCTTTAATTCTTGTTTTATTTTATTTTCCTCAAGCGTTTTGTTTATTTTTATTATTTCGTACTTCACACATGCGCGCTTCTACGTTCAACTCAACGGCAAGTTAGTTTTCAAACTAAACAAAAGTCGCTTCGTAAACATGCACGATCGCTCGATGTTGCTAATGTGAACGTGTTGTGAGCATTTTAAATGTTGAGAGCGCATGTGAGCGGCGCGAGCACATGTTGGGACTTTTTTTTTGTAAACAACGATATTTGTGTGGCGTACACTGACGTTTCGCCTACAAGTAGACCTTTTGTTTTGTTTACTTTTCGTTTTATTTTTGATTGTATTGTGTTAGTTGTAGAAAACGCAATCACACACACACATATATGGAGACATGTGCCTGTTTGCTCAAAATGACATTTTACCAGTGCTGCCAGATATTTTAGCAATCTCAAATTTTGGCGTTTTACCAAATTGCATTAGCTCAATTTTAAATATTCTCTGAGAAACATTTTCTCTTGAATCCAACATAATTTCGAATTTTCGAAATCAGCTGTTTTTGACAATTGCCAGGACATTGCGGATTTTCGAAGTTTTAGAGCAAATTTTTTCCCCGGACTCTTCTTTACGTTTAATTAAAAACTATGTATTTATTTAGTTTAGTTATTTTGAAAATTTTGGAAAATAGTAAATTAGTAAAAATAGTAGGGAAAAGTGTACGCATTTTTTTAGGAACGGCATTTTTGAAAAGAAAATTAGACAACTTTCTGAATATGGAGTTTTTGTTGCGCAGTTTTTTTATGAAATTTATACTTTGTTTTTTCTATTTGATAAATTTTAAATTAAATTTTAACTATAAATTTTTTTGCACAACTTTGTTCACTCGAAACGTCAGTAAATTCCCATATTCGCTTTAAATTTTGTTTACAGCTGAATTGTGAAAATATTTAAAATATTTCTTAAGCTAAGTAGGAGCACGAATGTTTTAAATTTTTTTTTAGTAAATATGAAAAAGTATTTCATGTACTCTTTTTATAAACATAACTGTTGAAAGTAATAACAACTGGTTCTGGTTTTGGAAAATTTGCATCTGGCAACTCTGTACCGAATATGTGTGTGAGTAGTGGTAACCAGAATGAAAACGGCAAACGGCAAGCGGCATCTGTCAAATTATTTTTACACGTGTTCTTATGGGGAGGAATTTTTTGAACACGACGCGACAAAGCGGCAATCAATCACAGATGCCGCTGTCGCCAGATTAGATCTAATTCTATTTTGACAAGCGGCAGATGGTGGCGTTTGGTTTTTTTGACAATAAAAACGAAAGGAAGAGTAAAATAACTTGTAAAATAAGTTCCAATTATTACAGAATATGTCTCTTTCACACTTTTTACAACATTTTTTGCTACTTTTCAAGATGATTCGCACCTGTCGCCCCTGCTCTCATTATAATCATGTCGCCAATGCTTGACGGCAAATATCGTCAATCTTCATTTTTCTCCGTTGTCGTTTGCCGCCGTCGTGTTCATTGTGGACGGGCCTAGTAACGCTATTCGAGAGAGCGCGAGAACTTATTTAGCTGCCAGCTGTTGTTATGTTTTGTATTTTGTGAGCTCAACATATGTTGCTAAGATAAAATGTTCGCCAAGATAAGAGTTTGCGCAAACAGCTTGTTGTGTTTAAAAGTTCGAAGCAAAGATGACGTTCGAAGTTTGGAAATAATTTTTTTTTTTTCGACATAAGGTATTTATTATTTTTTTTAAGCACAAATAGTATAATAGTGGGGACTTATTGCGATTTCAAAAAGTCATGAGTGATCTTGTGTAATTAATTCTGAAAAAATTTCGAATTTGGTTAAGCATTTGGTAGTATTATTGAGCACTCCTAAATAGCAATAATTCAAGAGGATAAAGGTGATAACGTGCCATATCTGCGAAAATTTTCAGAAACCTAAGAAAGTCAACTAAATTTTTAAAAAGTTTTTTATACTGAAATTGTAGGTACCAAACACCATTTTGAATTTCGAAATGCCTTATGAGTATCTCCACATAAAAAAAGGATTTTTCTCCAAAAATTAGATGAAATATAGAGTTCAATGTGATCGTTGGGTTTTGGGGTTTTAATAAGTGCGATTTTTAAATTTATGAAAACTTTAGGTTAGGAGAATGTTTACAACGACGAATCTACTATTTTCCTTCACCGATTTTTTTTCATTTTTTATTTTATATATTTTTTTTATTTAAAGAGCAATAACAATAAAAAATTATTACACACATTTTTGCAATTTATTTTAATTTTAATTGGATAGCAAAACAACACACTTTTTTTTCAATGACGCATGGCAACCCTTAAAATTCCAGCTAGAACCATATTTTTCCAGGGGTTTCGGGAGTAAGGAAGGGTTTTCTGAGTAGTTTCTTATATTTTCGCTAACTTTTTTTTTTATTTTTTTGAGAACAGCGCTCGGAACTCACACAATCTATCATACATTTACATCTATATATGTTTATGACGACTTTAGGATTATTTATAATTTTGGCACTTTAAATTACTTTTAAAATTGTATTTTTTTCTTTTCATAAAACCTCGTTCAAGTCACTCATTTTTCGCTCAAAACTCCTACAGCAGTCTAATTTTTTCACAAACTCTCGACCTTTATGCGACGCATACAAAACGACACTGAACTCTAAATAATATTCTAACTGTACAATATTTTAGCTAACAACCGAATTAAGCGCAACCAACAGTGGCGACTTGCAGCCGCAAAGGCACTGTGCCAGCAGCCTCGAGTTCACAGCATCACACAATTGATGCTAACAACTTCACCAACCAACATAATTTTTATTATGTTTTCCAATGCTCCCCATTTGAGGGAAATACCTTCGTTTGTATGTGTATGTGTTTGTAGTCGAAAAGAGGATAAATGGCCATCAAAGCTTTGGCGCCAAAGTGGCGACACTGGCGCGACTATGCAAAAAAACAATAAAAAAATAAGAATAAAAACAAACATAAGTACAAAGAGATAATTTTCAACAGTATCTTCTATCCGAAGGATGAAACATTTTTATATCCTTGCAAATTATTGTTTTTGTCTGCAAAAAAAATTGCTTTCAATTGGAGTACTTACATAGAGCAGCACTTCTTCCGCGCACTTCAAGCCAAAGGAATACTAGACTTGAAAATAAAATTTTGTTTAAGTTGAGTACTCTGTTATCATGTTGGAGTACTCTACAACCACTTCAGACCACTCTTTTTGCGTGTCCGCAATTCTTTCATTTTTCCAAGCTGCATAGACTTGTCATTCAGTGAGCTTAAGAAAAGTTTAAATACAGCAAAAACAATAATGCGAAAAAGTAGTAAACAATCATGCGCTTCCATACGTCATTGAGTTATGGCGGTGTATGTATGTATGTGTGTAAGTGTCGAGTGTTTACAGCGCTGCGCTTGTATTGGTTGAAAATGCTGGGCAACCAAACGACGAGTCTGTTAGCTTAGCAGGATATGCATTTATGTATGTATGTGTGTAGCGTGCAAACATCGTGCAACTAGTCGTTCGAAGAGTGGTTCGCAATGAATTACTTTCGGCAACTCGTTACTTTTTTGCATTTTCATCCGTATGTATGCATGTTTGCGCGCGCATCACACAAAAACGGCTGAAGAGAATTGAATGCAACTTTCAGTGTTGGGTTACTAGATGTCTAACTTAACATTTTAGATGTACTTTATTTTGATTGCTCTCCTGGTTTCGGAGTTATTTAGAAATATGTGAACCAGTGTGCTGGAAAATGTGTTAGTGCAATATGGGTATCAAATGAAAGCTGCTAATTAGAGCTGCAAGAAGCTTTGTGATTAAGCTTTATATCTCAAACCGTTTCGAAGATGTAACGACTAAAATTCCTGAGAAGATATCACAACTTATATTATTTTCCTCTTCTTTTTCCTCATCTCTCATTCCATCCTAGTCGAATAGCATTTTTCACTTGGTTACTTCTAGCGGTAAGCCTTTGCACCAAATACAAATAGACAAACATATAAACTATTTGTTTATTATTGTATTTCCTGTGTCTCTTTACTATCCGTCGATTCATGGCGCCAATGCGTCTCGAAAAGAGGGTGGCGACTATTGTAAGGGGGTGGGGCGGCGTTTTTGGCGCGTCAATGACGCCATCGGCACTTTGTTCGATGCGCGCACTCACAGAAGCTTTTTGCAAATTTTTTTGAAGTGTTTTTTGTGGCATTCTCAGTGTACTTGAATGTCCAGTAGCAAGTTTGTAAATTCTCATAAGCTATTGCGGTGTCGATACTTTCAAGAATCGGTTACTTTTACAGGTACCTATTGGGTAGTTTCTAACAAGTTTTGCTGTAATTTCAATGTCAGTTTTTCATAGGTATAAGGAAAGGAGAAGGAAAATTAATAGGAGTAGAAAAAAGAAAAAGAAAGGGTCGATAGAGAGGCATAGGAAGGAGTGTGAGATGGGTACTGGGTACTTTTTACTTACTTTGTACTTTCGAGTACTGATCGCTATTTGGGTACTGGGTACTTTTTTTTAGTTATTGGGAGAATTTTCGAGTACTGAGACTTGGGTATTTATTATCTGTCGAGTACTGGGTACTTTTTGGGGTGCTGAGTACTCATAACTATCTGGGTACCGGGTACTTTTCAAGTATGTACGAGTACTGAGTGTTTTGTTGTTGAGAACACAAAATGGATACTTTCAAGAATCAAGTCAAGTTTGGTTTTGGTACTGCCTAATACTAAATTTTATATTTTTTTGTTTTAATTTTTTTTTCCATTTTCTTCCGCTATTACATTTTCCAAAGCGAGTAACTGTAAACAACAGCAATGTTAAATAGCGTGGCATTGCCCTCAACGAAAATATGCATACAAAGATAAAATAAAATAGATTGAAATGACAACAAAAACATCAGAGGACTCTGGCGTGCATTTAGCAGGATTGTATGTTAATCTATATGTACTTCCGCATGTGCATTTGTATGTGTGTATGTGTGTGAGTACATATATTTGCATAAGATTTTCCTTCATATATCTCTATGATAGCGCATAAAGTATGAAGTTTTATTGATGATTTATATGTTATATTGTCATAAATGAAATCTAAAATTGGATCGAAAAATATTTTTTTTCTTTTTTTGCATTCCATTAAAGTTGAAATATGCTGCATTGTATAAATACTTTATGATGGCTAGACTATAATAAATATTATTTTGATAACTTTAAACAAGTTGTTTTTTTTTTGTTTTTTTGTGTGAAGAATATTGAAATTCGAATTTTTGATTTAATATAAACAAATTTCAGTTTAATTAGAAATATATGGTGCAGATAGAAAGATATTAATTGAAGTTAGCATTTCGGGATTGTTTTCGGAACACTTTTGAGACTTTTTTGGCATAATTTTGCAACTCTTCCTCTAAATTTCGGTATCATTTTACGGAGTTTTTCGACATAATTTAGCAGTTTTTCGGTATTATTTTCGGGACTGTTTCGGGATTATTTTCGGTATTATTTCAGAATTGCTTCTTTGAATCCATAATAATTTCGGAACTTTTTCAGGATCAATATTCTGATAAAATAAAAATTAACAACCATTTCGGGATTGTTTTCGGAACACTTTTGAGACATTTTCGGTATAATTTTGAAATCCTTCCTCCATATTTCGGCATCGTTTTAAGAAAAACTTTTTTGATATAATTTAGGCAGTCTTTCGGTATTGTTTTCGGGACTGTTTCGGTATTATTTTTGGTATTATTTCAGAATTGCCAGAACAATTTCGGAACTTTTTCAGGATCAATATTCTGATAAAATAAAAATTAACAACCATTTCGGGATTGTTTTCGGAACACTTTTGAGACATTTTCGGCATAATTTTGAAATCCTTCCTCCATATTTCGGCATCGTTTTAAGAAAAACTTTTTTGATATAATTTAGGCAGTCTTTCGGTATTGTTTTCGGGACTGTTTCGGTATTATTTTTGGTATTATTTCAGAATTGCTTCTTTGAATCCAGAATAATTTCGTAAATTTTGCAGGATAATTTCGGTACTGTTTTCGGGACTATTTTCACAACATTATTAAACTTTTTCGGTATCATTTCCGAATTATATGAGGATCAGTTCGGGATTGTTTTCGAAAAAGTTTTGGGATCTTTTCCGGATTTTCTTCGCATCATTTCATAATCGTTTCGAGACCCATTGAGTGCCTCTTTTGTGATAGATATGAAGTTTTGAACGGTTTTACAAAATTATTTGCTGTGAAATTTAACCAATATACCCAAATTACACATTGATTTTGTCACTTTTGCTTCAAAACTTGTAGTCATTGCAATTGCAATGGCCCAGACAATAACCCCGAAATTGTTGCACAGCACAATAAAATATTAATTTTTGTAGACAGCTATTAAAAACACTTACCGCATAATTTTGATTATTTTGTTTGGATATTAAAGCAATTATAATTTCATTGAACTTACCTGAAAAGAGAAAAAAAATAAAAGTTTGCATATTTCAGAAAAATTTTTATTGCACTAAAAAATTTCGATTAAATTTTCGCTTTTATAAAAAGTCAAAGGTATGCATAAGGCAAAGAAAAAAAATGTAATCAAATCATATAATCGATTGAAATGGTACGAATTGTAAAAAGCTAAAGAAATACAAATTTTTGTATACCAAGACAAGCCACATTCACCACCACAATTCATTGCTAATGCCAAATAATTTACTTCAACCTTTGGTCATGGATGCCATAAAAGTGTTGGCGACTGACTGGCTGGCTGACTGTAAATATGTTGTTCGGTCGATTGCATAGAAACATACATACATACATACATACATAACTGTAAGCGCATAAATTGTGCCAACAAAATGCCAGTGATTGCCGGAGACATACAGCAGCAACAACATCGGTAATACTCGTACGAGACTTAACTACTTACAAATATGTATGTGCCGGTGGTAGCGAACCGATGCGAATCAATGGTGCATTAAAGAAATGGTGAAAATGCAGTATGCCCAATGAAAGCAATAACAACAAATCGAATATCAGCATCAGCTTGTGTAGAACAATTTTTTTTACAAAATATCATTTGTAGTTAATTTAGTAGGGATGGCAATTTTGATGCAATTTTCTGGGCCTGATTTTACAATCCCGAAACCCCGAATTTTGAAAATTCATTTAGGTTGTAATTTTTAGTTAATATACTAGGGATGGCAATTTTTATGCAATTTTCGGGACTTGATTTTATAATCTCGACGTCCCGAATTTTAGAAATTCGCTACCCTCCCACTGTTTAGGTTGGAAAAAGTCAAAAAATGGTTTGAGAAACTACATACATACATATATAACATTAAAATTAAAAAGTTAAATTTTTTTCGGGATGCAACTGAAATAAAAAATTGTTCGAGAGTATTGTAGTAGAATTAGGGTAATAAAGAATTTAGGAAATAACTAATTTTAACTGAGTTAGGAAGGGTTTGAATCATTTCGAGACTCTGTTGGGATAATTTCGGGATTTTTTCGGGAATTTTTTCGGTATAATTTCGGGATTATTTTCTTGAAAAAAAGGTAGCAGAGTATTTTAGTAAAATAAAGGTAAAATTGAATTTTAAAAATAGCTAGTTTTAATTGAATTAGAAGGCTTTGGATCATTTCGGGACGCTTTGGTATAATTTCGGGCTTATTTTCTTGATTTTTTAGTTTATTTATTGCGCCTCCCTCGGATTGTTGTGGTTTCAGGATCGTTTCGGGATCATTGTTGGGACCATATTTGGAATTTTTTCGGATAATTCCCAGCCCATTACGGGAATAATTGAATTAGAAGGCTTTGGATCATTTCGGGACGCTTTGGTATAATTTCGGGCTTATTTTCTTGATTTTTTAGGTTATTTATTGCGCCTCCCTCGGATTGTTGTGGTTTCAGGATCGTTTCGGGATCATTGCTGAGGCCATATTTGGAATTTTTTCGGATAATTTCCAGCCCATTACGGGAATGCTTCTAGACAATTTCTGCGCATTTTGGGAATATTTTCGTAAATTATTCAGCAATAATTCGGGACTATTTCGGGATAAGTTCACAATTGTTGTTCGGGATTTTTGTTTTGACTTTTTCAGGATAATTTGCTGATTGTTTAAGGAAATTTTTTTAGAGCCGACTTTGTGTTCATTTTTCGATTTAGGGATAGTCTACTCACCAAAGAAATTTTTTTTTTTTTTTGTGACAGCCTAATATGTTAAGTTGCATGCACAGAGTGTCCAACCAACAACAACAACCAAATTGGAATTTAATAGCAGAGGTATTTTTCTGGCTTGCGGTGGACACATCACTGCCGTTGCTATGCTTACAGAGTAATGATGATGAAGTTTGACTTTGGGTTTGATATTGACTTTCGCATGTGACATTGGTAACTTTGTAAGTGGATAGCAAAGCAAGCAACAACTGGCAGTAATAATGTTAAATAAAAAAAAAAAAAAAAATACAAAGTAAAATCTATAGCAGCTGAGCAGGGAATATTTGTATGGACTCGAAGAGCACACACTGTTACCAACAGCAGTCAAAACAAATTGCTGCTGATGTTGTTGTTTATGGCAAACGGCATACGAAATTGCACCCGCATAAAATTCTAAAATTTGTGAAATACTTTCAACTTAACAGCAGCCAGGGGAATGTTTGGGAAATATGAAAGATGGTGGATTTTCAAAGTGATGAACATTTTTATGTTATTTCCTCACACATATGTACATATGTATGTAGAGCAATAGAAAAAAGAAAATTATTATCAGAAGAAGTTTGAAAAAAATTTTTCGGTATTATTTCGGGATGATTTTCGAAACTTTTTGGGACCATTTCAGGATTATTTCGGAATTATTTCGGAATTATTTTTATGATCATTTTGAGACTTTTTCATTTTAGTTTTGTGATATTTTTTGGGGAAGAACCCGCAATATCACGGCAGTAATCCCTAAAAAGTGCCAAAAACGATCCCGAAATTATATTAATATGACCATTTTTTGATGTTATTTTCTCACACCTAGAACAATAGAAAAAAGAAAATTATTATCAGAAGAAGTTTGAAAGAAATTTTTCGGTATTATTTCGGGATGATTTTCGAAACTTTTTGGGACCATTTCGGGATTATTTCGGAATTATTTTTATGATGATTTTGAGACTTTTTCATTTTAGTTTTGTGATATTTTTTGGGGAAGAACCCGCAATATCACGGCAGTAATCCCTAAAAAGTGCCAAAAACGATCCCGAAATTATATTAATATGACCATTTTTTGATGTTATTTTCTCACACCTAGAACAATAGAAAAAAGAAAATTATCATCAGAAGAAGTGTGTAAGAAATTTTTCGGGATTATTTCGTGATGATTTTTACACTTTTCGGGACCAATGCAGAATTATTTTGGAATTATTTTTATGATAATTTTGGTACACTTTCGTTTTCATTTTGTGATATTTTTTGGTGGAAGAACCCGCAATATCACGGCAATAATCCCTAAAAAGTGCCAAAAACAATCCCGAAATTGTATTACTATGACAATTTTTTTTAATGTTATTTTCTCACACATAGAGCAAAAGAAAAAAGACAATCACTATCAGAAGTTAAATAAAAATTTCGGGATTATTTCGGGATGACTTTTGACACTTTTCGGGGCCAATACAGAAGTATTTTGGAATTATTTTTATGATCATTTTGGGACCTTTTCATTTTCATTTGACACTTTTCCGGACCAGTGCAGGATTATTTCGGAATTATTGTTGGGATCATTTTATGACCTTTTCATTTTGGGATATTTTTTGTGGAAAAACCAAATATTCCTGTTGTTAATAAACGTTTAAGAAATGTTCTCAAAAATAATTTGAAATGATACCGAAAATATCGCGGTAGTACTCCCTAAAAATTTCCAAAATTAATCCCGAGATTATCCCGAACCCATCCCAAAGACAATCCCGAAAATATTCTTAACTAGTTCTGAAAACAATCCTGAATCTAGCTTAAAAATTTATTCAAAAAGTCCAGAAATTGTAACCAAAAAGTTCCGAAATGATCCGAACCCCGCTTAATTCTGCTACAATTTCCTAAATTCTATATGACTTAAATTCTACTACAATACTCTGGTACAAATTTTTAATTTCATTTCCAAAGAAAAAAAAAAACTTTAGATTTCAAAAGTGAGTTATAAACCATTTATAAGTGAAAATTGGTATACTCGATCAACTTCTGACTGAGAGAGAATTATGTATATCGAGTATTGAAGTAATTTCTGGTAGTTTCTAACTGATTCTGGCCATTTCTGGTTATTTCTGACTAGTACGGGATCACAACTTTTAATAGTCAAACATTTGAAAACCATTTTTTTTTAAACTTCTCTCTATTCATTTTTATAGCTTTTCAAACTCAATCGCAATTTTTTTTTTTTTTTTTTTTTCTGAACAATCTTTTCATTGAGTACTTCAGCAAATATGTAGCTGTTTCTAGATAACATTAAATAAAACGCTTTTTGTAACAACAGTCACAAAACTATTTCAAAACTTTTAGTCTCGGTGTTGTTGAATGTGCACAAACATGTTGGCAGGGCAATAATGCGAAGAGAAAAGGGGATTGAGCATGCAATTGTCTACACAAAAACACTTCACAGAAAAATGGTTAGCATAGAAAATGAAATGAAAAGTTAATTTTTTTTTTTTTTTTAATTTATTTATATAGTTTGTGTCATACGCACATACCAGACAAAAGTTTTAATGACAAAAGTCAGTTGGAAGTGTTGGAAAAGTAGTTTAACTTTTGAAAATGCTTAAAGCTGAGTGGGGCGAAATAAGTTAAAGTTTTCAATTTTGATTTCTGTAAAATTTAGACTAATTAATTGTAAGCTCAAGCAGGCAATAAAATTTACTTAATTGAATTAAAATAAATTTGGAAGTGGTGTAAGACTTTACTAACGTGTTGCGGTGTGAAACTTGGAAGTGTTTGAGGCTGTGGTTGGCAGAGCTTTTGAATTAGAAAAGAGGAGTTCTTAATAAATGAGAACGAGAATTAATGTACTACGAAGCTTCAGCAAGTCACAGCTGCATTTCTTTTAAATTTATTTGAGAATCAGTTTTAGTTAACCTCATTCCAAACTTCACGTCTCTCTTTCCTTTCCAGCGAGTCTTCTTAAGCTCATTGTACTTCCATGCGTTACATTTGCTCTTCTCACCTGCTCAGCTACATTATTTATGTATGTGCCATCAGCGTCAACTTAATAGACTTTTTGACGCTAAATTTCAAAAATGCACGAACAAAAATAAAATATTTCAACACATAAATAAGAAGAAGAAGTCCAATAAGCACACATACCAAAGTAGCGAAAGTATGAACTATGCATACCGGTAAATAAAATATTCGTTTCCAGGCAAGGACAGATGAGTTGAATTACAACAACAAGAGCATGCAAAAGTTTTGTTGAATAATGACAAAAGAAAAATTTTGTGCTGCGCCTAAAAGTGAGCTATGTGAAATGCGCAGCCACTGAGTGTGAATGTAGAAAATGTTGCCTACTTATAGGAGCAGCCAAAGTTAAGTGCCCCGTAGGAAAAATTTAACTACTTCAGTGACAAATATATGTAGATCATGTTTGGTACATTGGGTAATGGTATTGAGTAAAAGGTTTTCTTCTTTTAAAAAAAAATTTTAAAATATATATGTACATATGTATAAAAAAAAAAAAAAAAAAAAAAATTTAGGTCATTTTCAGGTTCATAATTTCTTCAGAACATAGTTTTTTGGAATTATCAACAATTTCAATTTCATAAAATTTTATTTTTGTTAGAAAAATTGTTTAAATACGCTATTGGACTCCAATTGTTCAAAATAAGCTAAGAAAAATAATACTTTTTTAACTATTTTTTAAATTTAATTATTATTAAAGCATCTTTTCTGTAAAAACATTTAAAAAAGTTTGAAATATTTTTTTTTTAGTTAAAAAATTTATTATTAAAACAGCATATTTTTTTTGTTGGAATTAGTTTATTAAAAACTTAACTTAAAAAAAAAATTGTTTCTTTTTAAACAGTTTTGAAAAAAATTAATAGCTACCAAATATTAAAATCAATACAAAAAAAATTTTTTTTAAGCTATTTTTCTAGTTAAATTATTATTGTGATACGATTTAAAAACTAAAACTTTGTTTTTTTAAACAGTTTTGAAAAAAATTAATAGTTCGAAATACGCTACCCAAATATTAAATATCAATACAAAAAAAAAATTTTTTTTTTGAAGCTATTTTTCTAGTTAAATTGTTATTATAATACGATTTAAAAACAAAAACTTTCAAAAAAACTTTTTTGAAAAAATATTAAAAAACATTTTCTTTTTTTTTTTAATGTTAAAAATGAGTCACAAAAATTTGTTTTCGAGGCTATTTTTGTGGTTTAGTTAATTTTATAAGAGCATTGTTTTTCAGTAATTCTATATCAAAACTAAAACTTTCGAAAAAAACTTTTTTGGGTTTGAAAAATTTTTGTTTGTTTTAAATATTGTAGAGTATTTCGACCACAATTATTAAAAAGAAAAGTGATAAAAAATTATTTTTTGAAGAAAAAAAATGAAAATGAAATGAAAAAAAAAAAATTTTTTCAAACCGGGTTTGGAAACCTCTTCCAGTGTATTTCAGCCATTCCTGCTGGGTATTTGTATGCAGAGTTATTCGATTTGGTACATAGGAAGAATCTACAAGTAAGTAGTTCTTTTTGTAAAATGAAAAACTCTTGGCAAGATAGCGCAGTCTCCTTAACATTGAGTTGTCTCCTATTTCAACGAGCTTCATACTTTCTGATTTTTATATGAGCACTTTTTCCCATTTGTCGGCACATTTTGGCAGTTTGTCAGTTAAGTTTCGCACATTCACACACACACACAAGTGTTAAGGACAGTGTACAAAGCTTCCTAAAAAATGGTTGCATTAAGTTGAATGCCTTTTAATTCTTCTTCTTCTTTTTTTTTTGGAGAAATTGTGCACGCCGGAAAACTTTTCTTTTTAAGTTGGTTATCTTAAGTAGGCATTGACAGACAGCTAGCAGACATTCTTGAGTCGATGAGCAATGAATATTAAGTTTCTTTAAGGTTTGGGGAGAAGAAGAAGAATTTTTAGCAATTTTGCGCTGACAGAGGCAAATAATTTTTTTTCCACCATAAAAAATTGTTAGGTAAACTCGGAAGATCATTTTTAAAGAATTTAAAATTAATGTTTTTAAAAATAAAAATTCAACTTATACTAAAGAGTTCTAAAGGGAGAAAATGAACTTACATTTGTTGAAAGTTGACTGCTCAAACTCAGCACCTGTTCGCGCGCATCCAGTAATTCCCGTTTCAAGCGACGTATTTCGTTAGCCTGCCGCTCCTCAGCAGAACCATATAAAGAGCTACCACCCGAGAGTAATGATGCAGCGCTGCCATGCACTACAAAAAAAAAAAAGGATTAAATTTACAACAAAAATTACAAACAAAAAAATGTGCTCGCCACTCACCTTCATCGTTTTTCTTTGGATATGTTAGCCGATGTCCAGTCGTGTTACTATTTCCGCTACCTGGTGTACCCATTAGGCTCGCCATACCCGAAATGCTTGCTGGATGTGTTGGTGAGAGTGTACCACCGAAGCCACGATTAATTGGTGTTGGTGATGTGGGTTGACTCCAGGCGACGGGAGCGCCTGTAGCATTAGCTGTCGGTTGTCCAGTCACTTGCGACATTGCAGCCGCAGCTGCAGCGGCCATTTGCGCTGCCAACGAACCATTTTGTGCGGTTATTGTGCCCACTGGTAGGCAATAGTAGGGTTCAATTTCGACATCGGGACCGCGACTAAGCATCGAGGGATACATTTTCTCGGATTTTGTGGATCTGTGAATGAGAAGAGAAGAGAAATTTTAGCTATTTATTGTTGCGGGTATTAGGGAGGAGCGAATTTTATGAAAGCACATGGAAAGCGGCGATAGCAAAATAAGCGTTTAAAAGTTTATATTGAAGCAAAGAAAGTGTCTTAATGCAAAATAAAAAAATAAAAAATTTGTGAAGACTGGTTTTTGTTTAACAATTTTAATTTTAAATACAAAAAGAAATCTGAAGACTTTGCATTTTAACTTTGAACTCTAATTTTCTATTCTTATAAAATCTTTAAATAATTAACTCAGAAATTTTTTTTTTTAAATAAATAACAGTAACAAATTTACTTACAAAAAATTTAGAAAAAAAAATTTTTTTTTGAAGACCTCGAATTTTAACTCTGAATTCTCATTTTCTATTCTTATAAAAAAATTTTTTTTAATGCAATACAAATTTACATATTAAAACTTTATTATTATTGTTGGCCTTGTGCTCATTTATAGTCATCTACTAATCACAAAAAATTTGCAAAAAAAAAAAATTTCCAGACTTTAAATTTTTATTTAATTTTGAATTCTCATTTTCTATTCTAACAAAATTTTCAATAATTAAGCTAGAAATTTATTTTTTTTTGTAAATAATTAGGTTAAAAATATTTTTTTTTTAATAAATACAATAACAAATTTTCATATTAAAACTTCATTATTATTGTTGGCCTTGTGCTCATATTAATACTTACAAAAAATTTTGCAAAAAAAAAAAAACTTCTGAAGAAATTTTGAATTCTCATTTTCTATTCTTATAAAAATTTCAAATCATTAGGTTAGACAATTTTTTTTTTTAATAAATACAATACAAATTTCCTTATTAAAACTTAACTATTTATACTAACACATACTTACAAAAAATTTGAAAAAAACATCTTTTTTTGAAGTCTTTGAATTTTAATTTTAAATTTTCATTTTCTATTCTTATAAAAAATTTAAATAATTAAGTCAGAAATTATTTTTTTGTATTATAAAAACAATAACAAATTTTCATATTAAAACTTCATTATTCATTATTGGCCTTAAAACTTACGAAAAAATTTGCAAAAAAAAACAAAATTCTGAAGACTGAATTTTAATTTTGAATTCTATAAAAATTTTAAATAATTAAGTCAAAAAATATTTATTTATTTATTTTTTTTTTTCATAGAAACAATAACAAATTTTCATACTAAAACTTCATTATTCTTGTTGGCTTTGTGCTCATTTAGTCATACCAATACTTACAAAAAATTTGCAAAAAAAAAACAAGATTCTGAAGACTGAATTTTAATTTGAATGCTCATTTTCTATTCTTTTAAAAATCTCAAATAATTAGGTTAGCCAAATTTTTTTTTTTTTTTTTTTTGAATAAATACTATACACATTTGCCTGTTAAAACTTTACTATTCTTGTTGGCCTTGTGCTAATTTATAGTTATACTAAAACTTACAAAAACAACAATTCCATTGAAATGAACACTAAAAACGTTGTTTTTGTTTAAATAAAAAAAAAAACAACAAATATTATTGTTTTGCAAAATAAATAAAACAGTACAGCAAAATAGAAAGAAAAAAGGCGATTATGTCATACAGCTGGCATTGTTTAGCCGTTAATGACTTTGGTTCACATATTCTTCGATACCTCCGTTAATGGTTAGGTTATGGAATTAAGGGATATCTTAAACTTTGGGACCAACGTCCAATAATGCAACGCTGAAAATTTCATTCAATTCTATGAAGCAGTCTTTGAGTGATGCGCGCACAAACATATAGACAGACAGACAAAAACACTAAAAACCCTTGTTTTGGATGCTGTTAGCTCTGCAATGATCCATTCCATAATTTTACAGAGTCGTTCATATTTTTTTTGAGAAATTCCCCACATTTTGATTCATACATATACATATGTATGTAAATCTGTTTGAATGGAAATTTCTCCTCAGGTAGCCCACTTTTATTATGTATATCTTTTTGGTTTATTAAGCATTTTTTTAAAAAGAAAGTTTTGTAAATGTCCCAAGTTACAGGCTGTACGACAGTGAAAGTCTCATAAAAAGCCATTCCCTAGTTTCCGAGTTCATTGAGTTCAAACAGATAAAAAAAAGGTTAAGATGTACAACCTTCAGTCATTCCTTGATAGATATATTCAATGTTTCAGAACATTTTCGACAAACTACTTTTCTAGATTTTTATTAGCGTATAGATATATAGATTAGATTGTACAGAGAAATATTGATGAATAAAATATTAGAGTCCATTCTACTAGGATTTTGAAGTGGAATTCGAAGCTGAACAAATGTTGGGAGAGTGTTCTGTAAATGTCAGCATCATTCATATCATCTATATGATACTTTCTTCAATCAAAATTTAATGCAGCACAAACTTAAACAAATTATGACGTTTTATTTACTTGCAATGTTATCACAAAAATATATTTATCATATTGCAACAACAACATTTCTCTTATCATTCATGGAGATATGATGGCACTTTCAATATTTATCTTACATTTTACAAAGAAGTTATGTAGATACTTGAAGTTCATGATCGATAAAAACTTGTTTTTTTTTTTTTGTAATTTCTGCAAATATCGATAGAGTATAAATTGAGCTTTCAAAGTAATTTTTGTAATAATTACAAGTGAAGAGTTGTGAAAGCAAGAAGCTCAAAAGCTTTGAAAAGTAAAAAGGAATTTTGGTAGAAAGTGTTTAAAGATAGAGTTTTAGTGCGGTAGAGAGATGTTTTTGAAATTATTTTTTCTCATTGGACTTGGTGTAGTATTACAACAAGAAGTGGGAGCGGAAAAAGGAAGTGAGTAGTGAGATTAAAATGAAGAGATTATGTAAAAATGTTGAAGTATTTTTTATATCAGAAAAAATTTAGAGAAACTTAAATATGAGCTGAAGGGGTTTTTAAGAGAAATAACTTAAATAGCATCTACTTAAGAAGTTAACAGCACAGTTTCAATAAATATCACAATATATGTACAATAAAAATAACAACAAATGATCAGGACTGTAAAAAAGCTCAAGGCCAAGAATAATATCTAATATTTATGAAAATTATTATTGTTTTTATTTTTTAATTAATTCCCTACTTATTAAAAGCTTTTAGTTAAATGGAAAAGGAAAGTTTTAGAGTTTTTCTTAAAAAAAAAAAAATATTAAAATACATTTTTTTTTTATTTAAATAACAACAAATAACTTTTAAAATGTGATACAAAAAAAATATTAAGTTCGGCTTGATCAGATTGCTCAAAAACATATATACGAATGGGAGCTTTATCGAGCTTTGTCAAGCTTTTTCATATACAGACGCATATATAATGAAAGTAAAGACTATAAAAAATCTCAAGGTCAGGAATAATTATTATTGTTTTTATTTTTCTTTTCAATAAATTCCCTAATTATGAGAAGTTTTTAGTTGAATGGAAAAGGAAAGTTTTAAAGTTTATCTTAAAAAAAAAATTGTTAAAATAAATTTTTTTTTTAAATTTAAATAACACCAAATGACTTTTAAAATGTGATACAAAAAAAATATAAAGTTCAACTTGATCAGATTTCTCAAAAAAATATATACGAGTGGGAGCTTTCTCGAGCTTTCACGCATGCAGATGAAAGCTCTAATGAAAGCTCGTTGCACAATAATTAAAATAGATTGTTTGAATGATTAATAAATCGATTTAAAAAATCATTTCGTAAATAATAATCGACTAAAGTAAAAATCGATTATTTGCAAAAAACTTGACTTGAAAGGATGTAGAGTAATTTGGGCAATATGGTAGGGAGTATGAAAGTCAAGATGTCTTAGTTAAAAGTCTTTAAGCATAACCTCATAGTCGAATTCTTACTGGAACACATAACCTTCTAGCAGGCACTTCAAATCAAGAACAGCAGATTATTAGTTCTAGAGCCTGGTACACGTGGAGCTCTAAAGATCTATCGAATAAAAACTCCGCCAAAAATCTGTATAAAAATTCAGGGAGCGATTTCGTACAAAATATAAAATTTTTCTTTTCACACTCTTTCTCTCTTCCAGAACACGTCGTTTGTTATCATGGCACTTGGGCTACATATCGCGAGTCAAATGGCAAATATGATGTCGACAACATTGATCCCTTTTTGTGTACACATTTGATCTATGCATTCTTTGGCATTGAGGCGAATGGTGAGCTACGTATTATTGATCCCTATTTAGATTTATCCGACAATGGTGGACGTGGAAATATACGAAAATTTAATGCGCTCAAATTAAAAAATCCCACACTCAAGACTTTAGCGGCGATTGGTGGTTGGAATGAGGGTTCAAAAAATTTCTCTATAGTAGCAAATGATGCCGAGCTTAGACAACGTTTTGTACGCTCTGCAGTACAATTCATACAACGTCATGGTTTTGATGGTTTAGACTTAGATTGGGAGTATCCAAATCAGCGGCACAATTTGACATTTGATGATAAAACCAATTATGTGACACTATTGCGTGAGCTGAAAGAGGGGTAAGAGGAGTGCTTGCTGGAGTTCAGAGAGTAATTCTATTAAATTTCTTACAGCTTGGAGCCTTTCCAATATTTACTCACAGCTGCGGTGGGCTCCTCAGCGGATTCTGCGTCACGCTCTTATAATATACCAGAGATTTCAAAATATTTAGATATTATTAATGTTATGGCCTATGATCTACATGGGCCATGGGATAATGTTACCGGTAATAATGCGCCACTCTATGAGGGACCCAGTGATGAAACGGTAAAGAGTAAACAACTTAATTTAGATGCAATCGTTAATTATTGGCTCGAACAAGGTTTGCTTGCAAATTTTTTTTTTTTCAGAATTTCTAACTCAAAAAAAAAATATTCTTTCCAGGTGCGCCACGTGAAAAGTTGGTAATTGGCGTACCATTCTATGGTCGCTCATTCACGCTCGCAAGCGCCGACAAGCACTCGGTGGGCTCACCACATTTGGGACGTGGTATTGCTGGTCAATATTCCATTGAACCAGGCACCATTGGTTACAATGAAATTTGCGAACGCATGCTCAACGAACCCTGGCAAGTGGAGTGGGATGAAGCGCAAAAGACGCCATATGCCTACCTCGAACGGCAGTGGATAGGTTTTGAGAATCCACGCAGTATTGGACTGAAAGCGCAATATGTGAAGCAGAAAGATTTGGCTGGTGTTATGTTGTGGTCATTGGAGTCGGATGATTTTCGTGGCATTTGTAGTGGTGAGCAGTATCCTTTGCTGCAGACCATTAATCGTGTACTCTTCGATGGGCATACGGCAACAGGCATAGCTCAATCTCTATTGAATTCGGTAGCTGAAACAATCAAGCGTCCAGCGTTGCCATTTGTGGTTGGTTTGAATGAGCAGTCGGCAGTCGTAGTGTTGTCGGCACGTGGCAATTCGGATTGTATTAATCGAGAAAATGGTTATTTGCGTGATGCGCAAGATTGTGGAAAGTTTTACTATTGTGAACAGGGCGTGGCACATCCGTTTAGTTGTCCACATGAATTGAAATTTGATTTGCGTACAAAAAGCTGTAACTATCAAGATTTGGTGGAGTGTTAGGGGAAATTCACTTTAAGTGGTATTTTTAAGATGACATCACAATTGCAATAAATATTTACTATACATGTATAATGAAAACAACAACAAATGAGCATGACTATAAATCACCTCAATATTAAGAACAATAATTTTTATGAAAATTGTTACTATTTTTATTTTGTTAATAATTTAATTAATCATTAAAAGTCTTCAATTGCATGGAAACAGAAAATTCTAGAGACAACCGCCAAAGCTTTTCCTAACTACTAAAAAAGGATTATAAAAAAAAAATTTATAAAAAATTGATTTAAAAATAAATAAAAAAAGATTTTGAATTGTTATAAAAAAATATATATAAAATTCCCCTTACACAAAGTGCTTGATTTAAAATTATATGAAAGTACATACGACTACTTTACAGAGCTGTTAAATCTGGATTAAAATTAAAAATCAATTATTTAAACTGCTCTATTAATTTAATTGATTAATTATTATAATCGAACATTTTTATTTTAACAACACAAAATTGAAAAATTTTTGATTTTAATTAATATTGAAATATTTAAAATTTGTTATTAATCTTCGTTAATCGCAATTAATCAACAATTTTAATCAAATTGAAATTTTAATTAATACTAGGATTAAATTTGAAGAAGAAATAAATTCTCATTAATCGAACACAAAATTTAATCCTAATCGATTAATTATTTTAAAAATAGTTGAGTATCATAAGTAATAAATTATTACAAAAATAACAAAAAAATTGTATTTGATTATCAATGATTAGGATCAATAATTATTATTTAACAGTTCTGGATTATAATTACTGTAATAGAACTCATATTGTAATCATTATTCGTGACTCTCAGTACTGAAATCAATCACACGTAATAGTAAATTCAGCTTAAAAACTCACTTTAATTCAACTGTCAAAACAGCTGGAAGTTCCATTAATGTAATCGTATTTTAATTGTAATCGTAATCTATTTTGAATAGTTTTAGCCAACCTCTTATACCCATGGACCAGGTTAAGTATTAATTTATCTTTGTTTAAACGACATAAGCTATTATTTCTTTCGTTTATTTCATTTGCATTGTAATTCGCAATCAGCTTATGAAATATTCCGAAGATATAGAGTATGGTTTGTAAAGGCAATGGATGGTTTTTCACAATGAAGATGAGTAAGCCAATCACGCGCAATGCCTCAGAGCCAACAGTGCTGTCCACCAATTAATACATATAAGGTGTGACAGGTGCTCCGCACCTCGCGCCCCCCCGTTCTCTAAAGAACAAATAAATAACAACATTTTGCATAACACTGTCGTCAGAACCTGAGCCAAATAATAATATAAAATATTAAAAATAATTTAAAGAACTACTCGCACTCTCTAAAGCTTAGACAAACCTCACACAGCTAATCCCAAAATATCAAGGTATTATTATTGTGTATTTAATATTTCGCTTCTATTGGCCTTTGTCGCAAAACAGCTGTTCAAATAGATTGAAAGTAGGTTTCTACCTAATTTTTTTTTGTTCGTGTTTAACAAATTCGCTATAAAACTACGGCTTGTGGAAAGTTATATCACATTTGTGACAAAATCCAAGCGATCAACACGAGAAAAACTCACATTAAAAAAGGAGAATTGTAAAGAAATGTTTTTAAAATTATTTTTGCTAATTGCGCTAGGCGTAGTGCTGCAACAACAAATAGTAGAGGCAGCGGATGAAAGTAAGTGGATATAGAGGGGTCTATACGTAACCGAAATTTATATCAGGATGGGTATGAAGAGAGAGTGACTTAAGCATGTTCGTGAAGAGAGGATTTCACCTCTCAATTGTTAAAAATATAACTCACGGCCTCCCCTCTTAGCAGTCACGAGTATAGAAATATTTGCCACATCACTATTTATTTTTATGATTTTTTTAATTTCAGAAAAAATTGTTTGCTATCAGGGTACCTGGGCCACATATCGTCAGGGCAATGGCAAATATGATGTAGAGAACATCGATCCCTTCTTATGCACACACTATGTGTATTCATTCTTTGGTATACAAGAAAATGGTTCAGTACGTATTACCGACCCCTATCTAGATCTAGAAGACGATGGTGGACGTGGAAATATTAAAAAGTTTAACGAAATCAAACTGAAGAATCCTAAAATCAAGACGATCGCAGCGGCTGGTGGTTGGAATGAGGGTTCGGAAAAGTTCTCCATTGTTGCAAATGATCCAGCGCTTAGAAAGGTATTCGTGGATGAAGTGGTAGCGCTATTACTGAAGTTCGGTTTCGATGGTTTTGATTTGGATTGGGAGTACCCAAATAAGCGTCACACTTTGCCGAATGATGATAAAACAAATTTCGTTACACTTTTGAAGGAATTGAAAGAAGCGTAAGTGTGATGAGGTTGCAAGAGCGTGTGCTCGTAGAAAATTAATTTAATTTTTTTTTTTGAACTTGCAGCTTTATTCCACACGGTTTCACTTTAAGTGTGGCAGTGTCTGCGGCGCAAGATAGTGTTGTGATCTCTTACAATGTGCCGGAAGTCTATAAGCACTGCGACTATGTTCATATTATGGCATATGATTTGTATGGTCCCTGGGATACTGTTACCGGTTATAATGCAGCACTTTATGCTGGACCACAAGATGTGAGCCCTACGCAGAAGCAACTGAATATAAAAGCTATTATCGATTATTGGCTTTCACAAGGTGCTATTCCTAGTAAAACTATACTTGGCGTACCATTCTATGGGCATACGTTCACTTTAGTAAATGCCAGTGATCATGGAGTGGCTTCACCCAGTTCGGGTCCCGGTATTGCTGGTCCATATTCACAGGAGGCAGGTACCATTGCTTATAATGAACTTTGCGAAAAAATGATGACTGAGAAATGGAATGCCGTGTGGGATAAGGTACAAAAGGTGCCCTATGCTTATAGCGATAAAACTTGGGTTAGTTACGACAACATACAGAGTATCTCATTCAAAGCAAAATATGCCATGCAGAAGAATTTGGGTGGCGTTATGGTATGGTCGTTGGAAAGTGATGACTTCCGTGGTATATGCGGTCCAAAATATCCGCTTTTGACATCGATTAATCGTGCTTTGGGCAGATCACCAAAAGGACGAGTTTATTGAAATATTTCGTTTTATGTATTGAATAAAAAATAAAGTTAAATATGCTTGTGTAGTTCGGAATGTTGCTTACCCTATACCGATATCTCTAAAACTAAGCTACTATTTACTTGGAGTTTAAACTGGCAGAATGAGGGACAGCAAAGGGGCAGAGCTTTTCATGTTTATGAATTATATAAAAATGTGCTTTGTGTTAAGATTTTTGTCTAATATTCAATGGCTTATATTGCTAGCAGGTTCACATTCGCTTTAATTTAATTGGTTATCTCGCTATGGAAAGTCGCATTGGAGTTTTAACTATTTATTCAGGTGAAGCTTGTGCAAATTCATTAACTAAAAGCTTTCATATTGAACAAAGTTTTGCTTAATACGCATAAATAAAAGCGGATAATAGGTTGGTAATAAACCGTGTGTGAATTATTAGACGCGAAAAAAAAAATTTATATGAGAAAAGCTCTTCAGGTATTTTTAAATATGCCAACTTTTATAACTTTATCAAAAAGCTTAAATCAAATCTCTCCACCTGCTTATGAAATGAGCAAGATTTTTCTCCAATATTTTAGAGCATTAACTCATAAACTGAAAGTTGAAAAATGCCACGAACTTTTGAAATAGCTGTATGTGAGAAAGCTTAAAAAAGCTCTTATACATGTGCATCATCACAGTATTTGGACTACATTTTTTATTACATAATTAAAAAAGTGTTTTCGAGTAAAAAAAAAATAAAAAAATAAAATGAGCTTTTTTTATGAAATTTTTCACGTGAAAATGTTATCTGTAAAAAAAAAAGCTTAAGCGGAAGCAAAAGTTCAATGCAACGCAAGTCGCAATGCATTGCAATGTATGAAAAAAAGTATGCTGCAAAAAGCAACGAACAAAATATTTTAAGAGTTATGATATAGAATACTGATTTTTTTAAATGAAATGAGAACTAATGGCAATGAATTCAAGCGGAAAGCGCAAACAAAAAAAGCACATTTGAAAACATTTTTACTTATTTTCACCTTGGATATGTCCGTTCTTTCAAGTAGCTTTTAGGGGTTTCAAATATAAAAAGGGAGTTACATATATTAAAATGTTGTAGAAAAAAAGTTAGGAAATTGATTAAAATGTGATAAAGAAACAAAAAAAAAAAAAAAAAATTAGTAAAAATTTAAAAATAAAAAATAAATTTTTTTCTAATAATAAAAAATGTTCAACGAAGCTATAAAAATAAATTGCAAAAACTGGTAAAAATTAAAATCTAATTTAAAAAATGTAAAAATTTGATTCAAAATTTTTTTTTTTAAATTTTATCAACAAAAGTTATCCAAAAAAAAAAATTCCAAAAATTAAAAAAAAAAAATTATGATTTTTTTTTGTTTTTGGATGTTACTTCTAATAATTTGATTCTTTTAACTTCAGTTATCTAAATCCAAAACAACTTTTGTGTAAATTTAAAAAAAAAGTATTTGTTTAAATTAAAATTTTAGTTTTTTCAACTAATTCTATCGAACGAAAAAAATTGAGGAATTATAAAATTTGTTTGTTTGTTTTTAATATAATTTATTCAGCTAAGGCTGATAAGAAAAAAAAATTGGTAAAAATTCGAAATTAAAAAAAAAAATTTTTCTAGTAATTAAATTTGTTCAACTAAACCATCAAACAAAAAAATAGCAAAACTTTTAAAAAAATTATTTAAATTTTTTTTTGAGATTTTCCTTCTAATAATTTTAATGTTTTGGGAAAAAAAAAATATAATTTTTTGTATCCTTTTTTTTTAGTTGTAAAAATTTAATTTTTAACAGTAAAGCTCAAACCAAAAAAAAAATTTAATATTTAAAATTTTTTTTTATCTAAAAATTTAATTTTTCATCTAAATTTCCAAATTACTCACCTTATGCTATTGCTTCGATTCAGTCGTGGACTCTGCACATACGGTGACTCATTACCCGTACCAGCTACCTGCGTAACACCCGCTGGCATACCACCAACACCCGCCGCGCCACCATTACTACCATTTGCTGCTGCTGCAGCTGCCGCCGCTGCTGCCACGGCTGCGGCAGCATTACGATGTTGCAACATTTTATGACTGTGGCGTGCCATTGCCGGCGAACCCATCTGCATATTCTCCAACGATTCACCTTCCGATAGCCGACTACCAGCCGTATTGCTATGCTTTAGCCACATGGCATATGTGCTATATTCCGGTTTGACTTCGGCATAGGTTTGAGTATCCGATAGAGAACCATCGATCATTTTGCCAGCGCGATTGGATATTCTGAAAAATAACAATAATGAATTGCAAATATTAAAATAATAAATGTGCCTTAACAATTAGCGGTATTTAACAGCAATTATGTCAAACATGGCGCGCACTTAATTATCCTAAGTGTGGTATAAGCACACATTAGCGGTTAGCTTTGGATGCAGCTTTTTCAATAAAACTTTTTTTTAATGAGAATTAATATGTGAGCACTCACTATGCGGCTGGTAAATTGAATTTTTGTTGTTGTGAAAATTTTGTTAAATATTTTATGTTTATGTATGAGGTGTATGTGTGTGTGCTTGCGGCTTTTTGTTGTTTTATAATTTGTTTGGCATACGTAAACTAATTACATTAGTGTGGCATTAAGTTTGTGCTATTGAAACCGCAAAATATGTTGTGGCGCTGTGTGCTGCATTGCAGAGCTTGAAATGGCAACTAAGGAATCTCTTGTGTAGTGCACTCACATATGCCACACATTTATTTTATTTAGTTAAATTGGAATTTGCGTGCGACTCGGAATTAAAAAAATTGGAAATTAGAGATAGCAAGAAAATTCGTTCAGGTTGGCAACTAAGTTTATGAATTATTTAAATTATATTTTATTTTATTTTATTTTATTTTATTTTATTTCATTTTATTTTATTTTATTTTATTTTATTTTATTTTATTTTATTTTATTTTATTTTATTTTATTTTATTTTATTTTATTTTATTTCATTTTATTTTATTTTATTTTATTTCATTTTATTTTATTTTATTTTATTTTATTTTATTTTATTTTATTTTATTTTATTTTATTTTATTTTATTTTATTTTATTTTAATTCATTCTATTTTATTTTATTTTATTCTATTCTATTCTATTTTATTTTATTTTATTTTATTTTATTTTATTTTATTTTATTTTATTTTATTTTATTTTATTTTATTTTATTTTATTTTATTTTATTTTATTTTATTTTATTTTATTTTATTTTATTTTATTTTATTTTATTTTATTTCATTTTATTTTATTTTATTTTATTTTATTTTATTTTATTTTATTTTATTTTATTTTATTTTATTTTATTTCATTTTATTTTATTTTATTTCATTTTATTTTATTTTATTTTATTTTATTTAATTTTGTTTTATTTTATTTTATTTTATTTTATTTTATTTTATTTTATTTTATTTTATTTTATTTTATTTTATTTTATTTTATTTTATTTTATTTTATTTTATTTTATTTGATTCTACTTTACTTTACTTTATTTTATTTTATTTTATTTTGTTTTATTTTATTTTATTTTATTTTATTTTATTTTATTTTATTTTATTTTATTTTATTTTATCTTATTTTATTTTATTTTATTTTATTTTATTTTATTTGATTCTACTTTACTTTATTTCATTTTATTTTATTTTATTTTGTTTTATTTTATTTTATTTTATTTTATTTTATTTTATTTTATTTTATTTTATTTTATTTTATTTTATTTTATTTTATTTTATTTTATTTTATTTTATTTTATTTTATTTTATTTTTATTTTCTTAGCTTTAAATATGTTCATATTTACCTATGTTGAAATAGATGCAAGTCCGTGCCAGGTTTTGGCAAACTATGTGAGCCTGTAGCTAGACGTTCACGAATCGATTGGCTTAGCTGTGTAGCACCCGGTCCAGTTAATGAAAAGCTGCGATGTTGAGTGCTAGGAGGATTCTCTGCAATGTGAATGGAAAAATGTTTGTTTGAAAGGAAATTTTATTTTGTTTAATTACAGTTCTTTTTAATAAAAAATTTTACAACAACAACTAAATAATTTTACTAAAAACTAATATCCACAAATGCATTTCTTTTATTCTACTTCTTCCTTTAATAAAATGAATTTCTCACAAACTTACTTGTCATATCATTGGGCAGCGTTTGTGTGCCACCCGAAACCTTCCGCCCACCAACGTTAGTAGCAGTACGTGGCACCGCCGAAACATGTGCCGTACGTCCCATACCGCCACACATACCACCGGGCGATCCACCGCCACCACCACCACTACCATTGTGACCATTCGATTGGCATGCAACGCCCATCATTGTAGCGCCCATCATAGCAATATTTTGTTGTTCGGCTGTTGCGGTGGCACTGCCATTTGCACGTTTTACATAACCAAAGCTGGGCGGTACACCTTTAGTACGCCCCGATGGTGAACCTTGCTTGGATGAGCTACCGCTGCCACCACCTACGCTGCGCCGCGATGGTGATGACTTTTCCGATTTTTCAGCTTTGTTATGACCATTTAAGGGCTCTGGCATTTTGGTCCAGTTATCACGCCCACTACGCGAATTCGAACGGTGTACGCCCACAACGCCGGAAGTATGGTGCGCATGTTGCGAATGCTGATGTGTGTGATTGTGATGTTGTGGCGAGCCATTGGCGCTCGTGTTGCCAGACCCACCGCCCGCACCACCACCACCGCCACCATTTGCGCTATCCATTTTTGGATTTGAGCCACCGCTTGAGCTGGCCTGTGAAGCAGCCGATGAATTAGGTGCGGTGCCGATGCTGTCAAGACTGCCACGACTGTTGCGAATACTGCAAAAGAGAGAGGGAGAGAGAGAGAGAAATGAAAAGTGAGCTAAATGGTTTTTGGATGTTTACATGTCAATAATACCAAAAAAATTCTGAAAATAGTAAAAACAATTATAAAATCATATTGCAACGATGCTACAACACTCCCGACGTAATCCCGAAAATGGTCCCGAAACCAATCCCGAAAAATCCCGAAATTATACCCAAAGCATCACAACTTGAATTATGGCGTAAAAGTTCCGTAAATGGTCGAGCAAACAATCCGAAATGTTGCTACAACAATACCGAAAAAGCCTGAAATAGTCCCGAACAGTCCGAAACATTCACGAAATGATCCGAAAAAATTCCGAAATGTTGCTGATATATGTAGGCCTGAAATTATTATCATTATTAATGGGAACGGAAACAATCCTGAAATTCTGCTAAAAGGGTCCCGAAAAAGTCTAGAATAGACTCCCAAAAAGTCCCGAAATAGTCCGAACCCCGTCTAGAGTCTCGCTGGACTAAAAAAAAAAGTTAATTTTCAATCTCAGTGAAAGCTTTCAACTGCCGTTTAGGTAGGTAACATCAAAACAAAACAAATTTTGAACGCAAAGAGCTTTTTATCTTCTCTAGACAAGAACATTAGGGTTGTCGAATTTTTTTGAAATAGAATGATCTTCCACTCAACCGTCCATATGCGCTAAAACACTTATCCCTACATTAGTATCGATTTAAAAATTTTCTTAATAAATTTAAGGAACACCCTAATGTTTGTACATATATCTTCATAAGAATGAGTAACACATAAGGGTCAATAGTTGTATTGTTAGTGTTGTTGACACTGCGCTATTTGGCTTTACATACGCGAAATGTAACAGACAAACAACAGCTGCAACAACGTCAAACAAAGAAAGTCACAAACACCCCAACCCAGTCAGCTGTTTCATGTTGAACTCAAAGCTTGCGCGGTCATTCCCATTGCATTACGGTTTATTACATATTTTGTTTTTGTAAAATTTTTCATATGCCGCATATGCCTAGTGGCACAGTTTTAAAGACAGCAAATGTTGTTGTTCAAGCGTTTGTTGTATTTTTATTGTCATAGCAACAAACATAGCGAAAATGTGTTAAATATTGATTAAATTTGCATTCGCATTCAACAAAAAAAAAAAATTCATTTTGGAAAATTAAGAAAAGCCACGCTGTATGGTACTTTTTAGCTTTGTCTTGCGCGCCCTTTCACTTTCCATGTCTCAGATGGCTATTTATTGCTTAATTGGTATCAACAAACTTAAACAGACTTTTCTATATATAGTCAGCCCATACTGTCATAGCTGAATTATTTATGCACATATTAAATGTAATTTATATTTGAACTATATGAGCGCTTATTGACCCATGTGGAGTGCAAGTCTATGAAGGGGAAAAAATGGAACAAGTGCAATGAACTTTGATCTTATGGTATTCTGTATGAAAGTGTGGAGCATAATGAAGAGGAAGATTTAGTTGTCAGAATGCCTTTATGTCTGCTACAGAGATGTTGTTTAGATTTTTGAATGGACCGTTGTTCCATGAGCACAATGGTTAATGGAACAAGGAAACATATTTGGGAAGAAGAAGGCTAGAAGTTTTCTAAATGAATGTTTTTATATGTTGACATTTTAATTTAGATTTTTGAATGGGCCGTCGTTCCATGAGAATAATGGTTAATGGAACAAAGAAAAATATTTGGAACGAAGAAGGCTAAAAGATTTAGATTTTTGAATGGACCGTTGTTCCATGAGCACAATGGTTAATGGAACAAGGAAAAATATCTGTAACGAAGAAGTTTTCGAAATGAAAGTTTTTATACGTTGTTTTTATATGTTGATATTTTAATTTAGATTTTTGAATGGGCCGTCGTTCCATGAGAATAATGGTTAATGGAACAAAGAAAAATATTTGGAACGAAGAAGGCTAGAAGATTTAGATTTTTGAATGGACCGTCGTTCCATGAGCATAATGGTTAATGGAACAAGGGAACATATTTGGGAAGAAGAAGGCTAGAAACTTTTTAAATTAACGGTTTTATACGTTTATGTTCTAATTAAGATTTTCGAATGGACCGTCTTTCCATGAGCACAATGGTTTATGGAACAAGGAAAAATATCTGTAACGGGAAATCCTAGAAGCCTTTGAAATGAATGTTTTTCTACGTTGAGGTTCTAAATTATTACTTTTCAATGCAAGTCAAAACTTTTAAAAACTAATAAAAATAATAAAAAAAAATAAATAAAAATAAAAATAAAACTTTTCATAAAAATTATGATTTTTTTTGGCATTGAGATCATGAATACTATATAAAAAAAAAATATGTATATATTATTATAAAAAACTAAAAGTATGCTATTCATAAAAAAAATATTGGATATGAACATTAAAGCTCAAAAAAGAAAAAAACCGACTCTAAATATTAAAAGCTGACTGATGTCTATGGCATCCTGTAGCAAATCAATACGAAAAGACTTCCATCGGACGCAGAGCAAACACAAAAGCATTGCGCAGTCAGCGAGACATGTAATAGATAGAAGATGAACACAAATAAAGGAAAGCAAACAAAATCATAAAATTTGTGAAGTACTTTGTAGAAAAGCGCATTCGAGCGCACAGAGACGACGCCGACAACAAGCAGCCTTACACAGGTTATGAAAATCATCAGAATAACTAAAGTGTTGCGGTAAAAGTAGAATTTCGGTTTACTGCAATAAATTTGTGGCACTTCATGGGAATGTTGCGGCAGTTGCAAGGACGTTATGAATTCACCAAAAAAATATGTAAATATGCAATGGCATGCATAGCATAGAACGATAAGAGCCAAACATCACGGTTGAATGGAATGAATACAAAGAAACTTTTTGCAAATTAGAATAGATATGCAGAATTTTTGATGCACAAGTTGTTTTGGTTGAATGAATATTTTGCACAGAAGAAGAAGAAGAGAGAGTTTAAAATATTTTGAAAATTGCATTTATTAAATTTTGAGGTGTAGAGCAGATAAGATTAAATGCAATATAAAATTTTGACAGCGCAATCATGTAACACTAATTTGATAAATAAACGAAATTGATGCATAATTTTAGGCGTAGTAAGGGAAGTGATATTTAAAATGCAAATATTTTTAAAGCACTTTAGCTGACAGCTGATTGCTTAACCTAAGTACTTATGACTTAGAAAGCATTAAAGAAATTTACAAGCATTTAAGAAAGTGAAGAGATTTGAAATTCAAAAAATGTACGCCTAAAAGTAGGCAATGCTTCTTGATAATTAGTTCGCTCCTAACACTACTCTGCTTCAAGTATCGCTTTCAAGTACTCCCAACCGTTTTGCCTCAATTACATATTTTCCACCTGTTCGTGAAACTAAAAATAAATAAGTCATAAAATAAAGCTAAAAAATTTGGCGCTGTCAACAGCTCTAAACACTCCCGCGATTGGTAACAAAAGCAAAAAACGCACCCTGCTCAACACATTCACCTGTTTAACAACTACAAAACATACATATTTTATATACATACATACATATATTTAAGGTTAATTGAGCGTAAGTTATGACTACACTGCAGACAGAGTAAATCAGTGAAGCGTAAATTAGAACGAAAAAGTAGCGGGGGAAGCAAAAATGCTAATAAATATATGAATAAAAAAATAACAAATATTTCAGCACAGCTTTTGCATGTAAGAATGTGTAAATAAATATAAATTATAGAAAAAAAAAATCAAAAACAAAATAAAAAAATATGTAAATACAAAAGTATGGCAACTTATTGATAATAGCGCCTAAAAGTAGGCTAAGTCTAGCGAAAAAAATATGGGCTTGGTTGTGTGGGCAGGGATTTTTTTGTGCTTTTTTTAAATACTTTTTTCACTAAAATTTAATGCGATTATTGTGAAAACAGCAGCATACTTTTACATTTTGTTAATTAGCCTAAAAGTAGGCAACATATAATGAACAAGGCGAAGCCGACTCAGAATTGAAAATCGATTTGTATGCTAAGATATGCAACAAAAAACAGAGCTAATACTTGTGATGGCTCCAACAAAAATCAGATGTCTACGGTAGCACTCAAACAAATATAAAGTTGATATACAAAAAATAGCAGAAAGTTTGGTGCTATGTTTCATGATAGATATTCTGCAAAAATTAAATAGAAAAATCATTAAATTCCATGCATTAGTTATGCAGTGATGTGCGCACAAACATGATAAGAATTGATACCGTTAAATATTAGAAAAAAATTATGTAAATTAGATTGCATACTTTTTGGCGCAATATAAAATTCATCAAGCGCAGTGGACTTTCCAATTTGTTTTTTTTTACTTTTATGAAATAGCTCTCTAACTAGGTTCTAAAACTAGCTTACCTACGAATGATTATTTTTCTTCAAAAATAAAAATGTTTTTAAATGATGAGGGAATTGGAAAATTGCTTCGAATAAAATAAAAATTTGTTTAGCAAAACCTCCACGCTCAAAATATACAATTTAATTGAATCAAAAAGAGTAGTAATGCACTTTTCTACTTATTCATACTTGAAAAAAATTTGGTTTGAAAACAAGAATTCCAAAAGTTTTCAAAGTTGCATACTTTTAGGCTTTAGAAAAAAAACTTTATAATATTGGCAAACTGAAGCAAGTTTGTTTCAAAAACAAAATAAATTCATTTCAGAATTTAACTTCAAACACTTTCGCAAATTGTAGTCGTCTACCTTCTTCCAACAACCGCCTGAAAGTATGCAATTTAGTTGTCTGCTTTCATATTTTAACACGCTTAAGACGCTTTTCTTATTCACTTCGTCTTCAATAATCTTTTTACAAGCATCAAGCGTGTAAATCTTGCTATTGTTTGCTGTAATTTAATCTTATGCGTGCTGTCTGCCATACTTTAGATTTCTATCACACACTTTATGTTATGACACTTGGCTGTTGTAGCTTTTCTTTAAGTAGTAATCATTATTTTTTTGCTGAGCTTGTGGTATCTTAACTGCTGGCGGTGTAGAAGATGTTGAGGGTTGCTTTTAAATTTGAATTTAATGCGTTTGCTTGACAAGACTTTTCTTGTTTTATTTATTTATTTATTGCTTTCATTGTTTTGCTAAGAAAAGAAATACAAATTCGAATTTCCCATTGTTTTTGAAGCATAATTTTAGGAGCAACAAAAGGAGCAAAGCTTTCAGTGCGCATATAAGCAAGTTAAAAGCTTGTGGTATAAGCTTTTCAATATAAAATGATTTTTTGGAAAATTTTTCGCTTTAAATTATTTGTTCTAACTGAGTTATAAGTGCTCACATACCTTTCGGAGACAGTAAACAAAATGTAAACGGTAGTTAAATTAAACAATAAACCACGACTTTTGTTCCCTGGAGTGAAATTGGGCCATTCAAAAAAAAAGTTTAGTAACAAAAAAATTTCAAATATTTTTTTTTCCAGCATAGCAAAAACCGTCCCCTTTATGACCCTTAAACTGCTTACATATATTTTAATTTAAATTCTTTTATATTTATGCAAAAATATGTTAAACTAAATTCCTCAACCACCATTGCGTGTTTACGTCTTACAATAAATGCGTTGGCCTAAATAGAGTTGTAGATAGTTTTTAAAATAAAGCACCCTTCCAGCCAGCTTATGCTATCAGAAGTCTTTTCCACTTCGAACCAATTACTATGTGAAGCTGACACGCAACTTGCCAGACTATGATGATGTACAGTGGGTTGTGGAAAGGAAATTTGTAGCGAAAAAAGTGTATAATAAAGTAAAATAATAATTATAATTAGTTTTTTGTTTGGAAATTTTTTGAAAACTTTATTTTTTTATATTTTATATAAAATTTTTTTTTTTTAATAATTTATTTTTAATAATATTTTTAATATATTTTTTTTAATAATTTTTTAATAATGTTCTATCTTCCTTATAGACCCGTATTTGAAAATATTTGGGCTTCATAAATTTTTACTTATTATATACGCTAGCTGTAACCGTTCGTTGAATGTATTTATTTTGAAACAAATTTCTTTAAAATACTCCACTGTTCGAAGGGAAAACACCTCTTATTTAAAAAAAGAAACACCTTTCAGCCAAGTTAAGGGAGAAACTAATTTTATTAGACCATATACTATACCTACATACATACATAGGTATGATAGGTATGCATATGTTTGTAGAACATGTATGCCAAACTAGCGCCAAAGAAAATTGCAATAGACTTGCTTGGACTGCAGCAAAGGTAGCTAACAAATAGGCCTACATTTTTATATATACTAACGCAACATATGTATTTCACATATTTCTACATAAGTATTTACATAGATACGGTTTCATAAATTTATATATGTATGTAGAAATATATTTTTACCTACAACGATATGTAGGGTATTTCATACGCATGGCATATAAAGCAAATTGTATGCTAATTGAAAATCAATAGCTAATTTTCTTCTAGCTATTAAAAGTATAACTTACAGGGTCAGATTTGTTACAAGGTAGTATTTGTTGAAGTATTGATTAGGTGTAAGAGAATGATTATAGATTATTGAATTTGAATTGGACTAGTAACAGCAACATTGCGCGCCTAGAAGTATGCTCAATTCTGTAATTTTTGGTAAACTGCCAAATAAATTCAAATGTCAATGTGGCAGCACAGATGGCGCTGATAATAAACAGCTGTTTGATGAAAACAAATTAAACGAAATCTAAGCAGTAAACAGCCGCGTCCAGTTTGTGAAAATTGTGTATTTATTATTAAAAAGGAAGTATTTATAGTTTAAAAATGTTAAAAAGAAGGTGGAAGTGAAAGATACCAAGGTAGATTACTAAAAAGCAGACGAAATTGTATGTAGATGGGCTCAACAATTTGAGTGATACAAAAGAGGCAGTGGCAGAATTAGCAGCAGCGGCGCTGACCGATTTGCTCTATAATGAGTGATGGAAAGCAAGAGCTGAAAGGAGATGGGTAGTTCTACGAAATGCTTTGTTTTTGCTTAGCAGCTTAACGATTTATTTTCATCTTTCTACTGCAATTACATACTTCAGTTTTTTTGTTCCCCCCTTATGCAGTTATCCTTTAGTTAAATTATACATGGAAAATCTTGTTTTAAATCATTATCAAAACCCAATGTAAATACAAGCTTAATTGAAATCTATAAGCAAACTTGAGTGAAATTTACAACAAATTATATCGCAGTATAGCTTAAAATCTTGCATAACCACACAAAACTTGGAAAACTACAACTAAGTTCAAAGCCAAACATAGGTACATAACAATACAGCAGCAATTCAATCAACTTCACAAAGCAGTTTAAAGCAGTCTAAGTAAATTGTACTGCTAACAAACTTACAAACACTTCAAAGTAAAGCTCACAAGGCTAGAATAAGTTATACAACCATTACGTGCAATTTAGTATCGAACACTTCCATTAAATTATCTTATATAAGTACGAAAAGTAGTGAAAATTTGATGCATAATTTGCACTTCAAAAGTTTTAAATTTGTTGAAGAGAGCAGTAAAAGTTCTATACGTATGCGAGCATGGTAGTTTTGCCTTAAAAGCACTATTATTGATTCGAAATTTGGTTTTACGGCACAAGTGTTCATGCTTGATTAATTTTAGTCAAGCAATAAATCACAGATTTCAATCTTTGACCGCAAAAAAAAAGAACTACAGCAACGAAGTGCGTTTAAGTATGATAGAGAAAGGTAAAAAAGGAAAGTTAAGCAAAACCTTTGCACCTCAAAGTATGTTAAGGAAAAGAAAACAAGATTCCAATTGTGTTTGGGTATGCCACTAAATTACCTAAGCAATGCATCTACTTGTACTTTTATAAAATGGTTGTTCATTTAAATAATAACTGCCAAAACAAGTATTCAATCTTCCTTGAAATGCAACACCGCCCACCTTAACGTTGTTTCTTCAGCTATGAAAATATTGCATGTAACACTTACACCGCTCTTTTGTACCAATTTGTAATTTAACAAAATTTGTTTGCGCGGTAATTGGGTTTTCGTGTACGTTTTCACTTGAAAAAATTTGTGCTGCACAAAAGCAGTGCCACAAAGCCTAGTACGGGCAAATTGCATTCCACGTTGCATACTTTTAGGCGTTTAAAGGAGCACTACGTGTACAAAAAACCATGAAAGCTATTTGTAAACATTATTCGAAAATGTGAAAATCAAACTTCGTTTGGTAATGAAAAAATATAAATAAATTGATTTGAGCATTTTTGGATGTATTAGTATTGGTAATAGGAAGAAATCAGTGCAAATAATTGCATACTTCAAGGCGTGTGTAAAATGAATTAGGAAGGAAAATAAAATGGAATAAAAAATAAAATAAAATGAAATAAAATAAAATAAAATAAAATAAAATAAAATAAAATAAAATAAAATAAAATAAAATAAAATAAAATAAAATAAAATAAAATAAAATAAAATAAAATAAAATAAAATAAAATAAAATAAAATAATATAAAATAAAACAAAATAAAATAAAATAAAATAAAATAAAATAAAATAAAATAAAATAAAATAAAATAAAATAAAATAAAATAAAATAAAATAAAATAAAATAAAATAAAATAAAATAAAATAAAATAAAATAAAATAAAATAAAATAAAATAAAATAAAATAAGATAAAATAAAATAAAATAAAATAAAATAAAATAAAATAAAATAAAATAAAATAAAATAAAATAAAATAAAATAAAATAAAATAAAATAAAATAAAATAAAATAAAATAAAATGAAGTGAAATAAAATAAAATAAAATAAAATAAAATAAAATAAAATAAAATAAATAAAAAAAATAAAATGAAGTGAAGTGAAATAAAATAAAATAAAATAATTTGTAAGTTTTGCAAGCTCGAGAACCAGAGAAACAATAATTCGTAATGAATTTTAATTGTCAGTTTTTTGGGAAAAATTGATAATTGGAGAAAAATTACAAAGGAAAAATCATGTAAAACAAGAAAGACCGCAAAAACCAACAACAAAATAAAATAAAATAAAATTAAATAAAATAAAATAAAATAAAATAAAATAAAATAAAATAAAATAAAATAAAATAAAATAAAATAAAATAAAATAAAATAAAATAAAATAAAATAAAATAAAATAAAATAAAATAAAATAAAATAAAATAAAATAAAATAAAATAAAATAAAATAAAACAAAATAAAATAAAATAAAATAAAATAAAATAAAATAAAATAAAATAAAATAAAATAAAATAAATAAAAATGAAATAAAATAAAATAAAATAAAATAAAATAAAATATTAAGATAAAGTAAATGAAAATAAAATAAAATAAAATAAAAAATAAAACACATTGTTGTTGTCTGCTGCGTTAAATGGGTTTTGAACTATTTTTTTTCCGCAAGAGCCACCTGTCACCGGTATAAAAACCAAATGGAAATGCAGAGCTTCACAAACGGATGCATATGTATGTATTGTAAATTTCTTGTGCAAAACGCACGCAAACCAAAAGGACATGGCGGATGCGTGTGGGCAGCTCTGGAAACAGCGTCAACGATGCACAAATGTAGCATAGAGTAATAAAGTTTGCTACTGTAAGATTGGAATTATGCATAGTGACAGCTTATTTTTTCGAGCTATTGAATGTTTCGAATTTTTTTAGTGAAAGTTGCGTGGCCTTAGCATACTTCTCAGAGGCAAATCTGCAGCAATGCAATGAATTTGTGTTAAGCTACCTTGGTTCGGTTTTATATGAATTTCTCCATGAAATGGATCAAAATAAGATGTGCCACAGGTATTTCATTTACCTGCCTTTTGTTACCTTATTCATTTTGATGTTATTCTTTGACTGATAAGCAGCTTAAGCACGTATTTAGACAAAAGTTAATCCTATTAGTTGAGCAATATTTTCACTTACGTATGTCCTATTTAAGCGAGTTAGTGAATTTTCATATGCAGT